>JAPYZJ010001570.1:0-26435 GCA_030522765.1 Ophioninae sp. B BG-2022a
TAATGGCGTTGGAATTATATCGATATCTCTCATAGTTTTCCCGGAAAGTTCACTTGAAAAATGGCAAAAATAGAGGCAAAGGGGTATGTATGGAAAAATGTGCAAAAATCGATGGTCCAACTTTAAAATTCTGCCAAAAATCGAAAAATCATCGGATTTCAATGATTAAAAAAGCATTTTGAAGGGAAAATCATAACGAAGAGATTCAGCAAAGGTTGAAGTGCCAAATCCTAAAGGAAAAAAAGTTATCGATGATTTAGTGAAAAAACTTATTTTCCCCAAAAATGCAAAAAAAGTTTGGATTTTTTATTTTTTTTGATTAGTCCATTTCGATGTAATTTTATCCCCTGAGCACGAATCTACCCCTAATTCCCCCCAAAACCCAAAATTTCCGTGAAAAAATCGTAAAAAACTTCTAAAAACACGATTTTTTTTGCTGCACAGAGTGCTTTCGACGAAAATTCGACGATATTCGTAATCAACTGAAAATTTTCAACTGGATAGACCCTTGAAACTATTTCATAATTTTTTTTTCATTATCATCGAAATTGGTCACTTTTTGGAATTCCCTTTTAGGGGGTTCGAGTATCTTCTCTCGACGAGTATTTTTCCTCGTTCGGAGCATTCTACTCGTTTCTTCGACGAGCACCATAACTATACCCACGAAACGTTCGTATAAATATATTAATACGTATACAGGGTGTGTATGTGAGGGAAGTACGAAAACCTGCACTTACTACTCGGCTAGACGCAAAAAACGTCGAAACTTTCGTGAATAAAGAAAAGAGAGAGAGAGAGAGAGACGGTGATTTTTTCGATGCCAGTGATCATGGGGGTAGAATAATTCCAGTGCCCTAAGGCGAGTGCGGGAGCCCTTTTCCTTGTGCAGGTGAACGATAAAGAAAAAAAAAAGGAAAACAGAAAGAAAAAAGAAAAACGAAAAAGAAAATCTCCAGAAGCAACGAAGAAAGCGCGTGTTTTGCCACCCCATGCAACCTGACGTTCTTACTACTCTACAATATATAATTCCATCATGATACGCTACACCAACCTACGAAAAAAAAAGAAATTAGTCGTACCCTCAACCCTGTAAGGCATTCCGTGTTGAATTATCGAAAGGATTTTTTAAAAATACACCAAAAACAATTTCATCACTCAAATCTAACAATAATAAAATCATTTTTTTATTTTCTCCAAAAATGTTATTTTTCCAACTTCCTGTGGCAAGCTATAATATAAATGAACAATTTTAAGGATCCTCATTTAGCAAGATAAAATGAGAAATTGTCGATAATAATTCAAACAATAATAATATTAATAATATAAATTATTATTATCATTATAGAAAAGAAAATTCGTCGTATTTCAAGAATAAAAAATTCAACCCCTACTTTTCCGTGTTTTTGAACTCGAGAGATTTAATCCTTTTTTTAATAAAAAATATTATTTTTTTCATCATATATTTCGTATTAATTTGCAAAATCGAAAAAAAAACCAGAAAAATCGTTTCGGGAGATAATCGTACGCGTGGAACGTCCCGTGTACGAAATTTCATCGATATCGGTATTAAGGTCCAAGTGGGTTTGTTCCACGTGTCCTAAAAGGGTTATCGACGAGGAAGGGTTATTATCCGTTCTTTTTTCTTCTCTTTTCTCTTTTATTTATTTTTTTTTTGTTCCGTTCGTTGTTTTTTTGTTAATCGATAGCGCATAAAATCGAGCCAAATACGAAACGCTACCGGTTACAGCGTTTGGGCCGAGTACCCGAATATCGGAAATTACCCCCTTTTTTCGCGTGGGCTCCTGGAATCGCGAGAGAGAGGGAGAGGGGAGAGGGAGAGGGACTCGATCGATGTAATAATCGGTCTCTCACTTACGGCTAAGAATTCTCTCGATACAGATATATTTCACTTTCGAATGTCCTTTCCTGGTTGTTCGTGGATATCGCATAGTTTCTGCGCGTGTCCCAACATTGTTCCCAACAATAGCTCATCCTGGCACACGCACAAGTGAAAAAAAATGCATTGGGAGTACATCCGCGAGGAACGAGTCGAAAGAAAACAAGTGCAGTACACGAGTCATGTGCCTCGAGCGGAAAGATCCTATCGGACACTTTCCGGTTGGGTTGTGCTGGAGAACTATATATCCAGAAGGAATAGAAGTTCGGAAGAAGTTTGAGGTATAAAAAACGAAACAATGATAAAAGACGACGATCGGTCCAACACCGCTTGCGCGACTAGAACTATTCGAATAACTCTATAATTATCATGATTTTTGAAGTTATTGTGAAAACCAAAAGTGATGGGGTTATATTGATGTAAGATTCGGTTTCAGCAACCCCCAAAACGTATATAATGAATGGTCGGAACCCTAGGTTTGGTTTTGGGCATCGCTAAGCTGTCATCAATTGCGGACCGTAGTCACCCTACTGCGGTCAGAAATTTGCTTGCCTTATATCTATTTTTACTTTTGTATATCTAGTTTAGGAACGAAACTTTGTTCTGGGAGTTATGATATGTGGATTAAAAGCTGTTTACAGTAAACGCTTTCATGATGTCGTATGAAATGGTAAACTGCGGGGTAGAACTAGCTGCACAGGAGAACTCTTTACGGAATAGAATTGACTGCGCAGCAGAATGCGCTGAGCAGTAGAACTAGATGCGCAGTAAGACTCGCTGCGCAGTAAAATTTCCTACGCAATAGAATTGCCTGCTCAGTAAAATTGCCTGCACAGTAAAATTGCCTGCACAGTAGAATTGCCTGCACAGTTGAATTCCCTGCGTACCAGAATTCGCTGCGCAGTACAACTCACTGCGCAGTAGGGCTCGCTGCGCACTAGAATTCGCTGCGCAGTGTGCGGATCAGAGGGTTATTCTCGTTAGTAAATTCTCCTCGTGCGCGAACGGTGCGGCTGACCGCAAAGACACGAGCGCGATGATGGCCGGGTAGTGATATGGGAGATACGGGGGTTGGATGTTGGTTCGGTCTTTCTAGTCGTCCAAAGAGGGAGAGAGAGGTAGATATCGGATGGGAGATTGAGAGGCCAAATTTCGCAGAGCTTCGAATTCGGAGAGCGGTATTTTCATGACGAATGGATGAGGCAACACGAGAGCAGACCGCAAGTGCGTGGAGCAAGCTTTGGCCACGAACGTTCACAGGCTAAAGGGGCGGTGAAGCACGCAGGCCCGCACTGGCTCAGAATAATCTCAACTATTTTACTCCCTTCGTACCCGAATGTATCGCTGATTACATTACCCCCTTTCGATCGATAAGGCTCTCCTATGAAATTGATCAAGTCTCTCATTTGCGCAAATGCTCGCGTCGCTTCGTGGATTTTCAAAATTTACTTGTGCCTACGAATTATTCGCTTTTATGAAACGACTACAGTACTAGATATGGCACTGACTAGAAACGTCGCCTAATCAGTTAGACGTTGAAAGTTTTGTTTGGGTGTGTTTGGGTTAGTTGGAGTTTGTTTGTTTGGGTTTGTTTTTGGTGAATTCAAGAAACGCTGAAGACCCCAATGCGCAGCCTCAACGTCACTTCACCGTCCACACATAATCAAGGATATCGAATGATCCCATGATGCACGAAGCGCAATATCAGGCATATATGTGCGGTGTATCATGGTTGTGTGCGAGCCGTATCGCAGGAGTACATTAGTATACGGAATTGGCGATTTTCCGGTACGTACTATGGACCACCAGACTGGTGTGTTTCGAGCGGTGATTGCCTCACGTACGTTTCTTGCGATACGTATATATGCAAACATCGAGAAGCCCAACGAGCAAAAGGGCTCCCAGACTGACGAAGTTCGAGGGGAAAAATTCTTACGTTTACGCCCTTATGTACGTAGGATTTGGGTCGTACGTATGACCGGTAGATGTACGCATCTAGGCAACCTGCTAAATCGAGTTCTCGATGATTTCGTAACCATGGAACTGAGGATGGATTGCTGGGGCATATTTTACTACTATACCGGGTTTCATCAACGAAACAACGTGACTTTTCAAATTTCCCGTCTGCGCAGATTTGGTTTTCGTTTTTTTGTTTGGGTTTACGTTGGTCCCCAACGAGACCGAATCGCTGGAAGAACTGGAGACCGGATCAAAAATGGCGGGGGTCAGAAGTGCTTCGAAGATTGGAATCAGCACAGACGCACAAGTGTATCGAAGTGGATTACTACTACAAAATGGACAATTGATGAATAAACAAACATGTCTCAACGAAAAATTACGAAATTATTTATTGAATACGTCTTCTAGTATCATCCCTAAAAAAGATTGCGTCAAATTTCCAGTCACTCCGTATTATAGACAGCACGAACCCAACAGGCCTAATACTCAGAGACCAACGTCTCCAAAGTCACGTTTTCTCATTTCTATGTGTTGAAGCATATGTGTGTATATGTGGATAAGTCCCTGTTTCTGCATATATACATATATAAATAAATATGTAGATATGGAAGCAGGAGCGAACGGACCAAGACGCCGGGCCTCCGCGATCTCCTCTCGCAATTACATGCTGAATCTTTAATGGAACGCTTCGAAGCCTGGAATTAGTTGAATGCCACGGAGAACTATCGCTACACGTAATGCAACCGTGTATATGCGGCTCTTTGCCGAAGACGGAGAGGGAGGGGGGGAGAAAGAAAGAAAAAAATATAAAGAAGGAGAAAGAGAGAGACTGATTGCAGATACTCTCGGGTCTATCGCGCCGTCTTTTGTCCCTATGCATACTAATATGCATATTCCAGTTGGATATATATCGATGGGGCTACGCTGAGAAATGAAAAGGAATGTTTTCAAGTCATTTCCAGCAGGTCTCTTTCGTTCGATGTCTAAAGCTTGGATTCGAAGGGGCACGTTTGTATTTTTGATTCTTTAAGACGTACCAGAAGGATAACTTGGAGGCAGTTCTGCCATACCAACAGTCGGTATGGCAGAACTTTGGAACCGTTGATTTTGCAGCTTTTCGGTAAATATCAGTAGGGTTGTTTTCGTGAATAGATATTTTGCAAAAGATAGTAAACACCACAAATCGGCAAGTTTACTTTGACCCCTAGATTCAACTCCGGTTTGACCTCCAAATGGAATTTATTGATTTTATTGATAATGGCCTCTGGAATGAAGTTTTTCAAGAAATCGCTCGAATTTCCGGTCACCCTGTATACCCATAAGCGTACATAAACGGGCACATTTTTCATACGTATTTATAGCTTTCCAGCTGGGAAGGTGTGTAGCCTGTATCGAAGTGAGTACGTAGGTATCCGCGAAACGATTTAAGTCCGCTTAAACGCGCATAAGAGTTTCGATATCATTAATAATAATTATACAATTATATATAGACGGATACGTACAACGTTTTTTTTCGCCCCCTTTCGACCCCCGACCATCCCTCTGGCCGCATCTCCTTCCCTCCTTCACCCTTGCGGTGCATCAGGGCCTATATAGTTTAGCGGCGTATTATTATCCCGCTCTCGCGGTCCGCGAGACGGCCCAAACCCCTCGATCTCTCGCTCTATAGATATATGTTATTACTTATAATATTTCATCTTCGGAATTGGCGGTTTGCCGTTTTGTTTATGCCAGCGCGAGAAATACGCGAAGAGAGAGAGAAATAACTTTGCGGTTCAGTCGGGTGATCTCGGAATCGAAAAATTTACGTTCTTTCTCGCTGTCGCAACGTTTTTAAACGTAGTCCCTGATTTCGGCCAGATCGGGCAAGTTTCAAGCGAGCCGTAAATCCGGTCGCCTTATTAGGGCCGGATCTCAGCCGGATGAAGCAAATTGAAGCACCCCGTACATCCAGTTGCCTGATTACCGACGGATCCCAGCCTGATCCGGCATATTAAGGCACGCCGTAAATCTACTCGCCTGGGTCGTCAACTTTTGCCAAATTTAATGAAATCGACGTAAACGCTACGTTGGAGGCAAATTGGACAAGCAAACTTGACGAAACTCTTTGAAAATGAGACGACGCGAGGAACAGGAGAGAGAGAGAGAAGCAAAGAGAGAATAGAGGATATATCGCTCGCGAGGTCCGACTGCGCTCGTTCATCGCGTCCGAGGCAAAATTTATAACCTCGCTGATTGATAGGCAAATACGTATATACACGTATACGTTCCAAGAAGTACTATGCTTGATTGGATCTCGCTGTACGCAGGGTACACGTGTCAAATGTCGACAAAGAGCGCCCTCTTTTCTCATGTGCAAAACCACCCACGTAACCCCCCGCCCACACAAATATAACAAAGTCCATTTAAATAAAAAATTATGTATATACATATACATATATATTGAGAAAGAGAAATATTTATTTCGTCTGCCAAGTCTGTTCTCTCTCACAAGAGTACCGTGCCCAAGAAATTACGATGCGCAAAAATCACGCAATAAATCAAGTGGTAGTAGTGAAAGATCGAGATGTTCTGAGTGATAGTTATCAGAATGTTGATAATAAAAAGTTAAAACGATTGGAATCTTGATTAAGTCCAGTTTTTTGTCTCAGAAATGGTTTCAGTTTTCTCTGGAAAGGTTTAGAATTTTTTAGAACGATTTAGAATATTCTAGAGTGTTTCAGGATTTTCTAAAATGTTTCAGAATATTCTAGAGTAGCCCAGACTTTTTCAAAAATATTTCGGAATCTTTTTTAGAATATATCCGAATTTTCTAGAACGTTTCGAAATTTTTTTATAAAGATTTCGAATTTTCCAAAATGTTTTAGAAGTATCCAGAATATTTTAGAACTTTCTAGAATGTTCCAGAACTGTTAATAAAGATTCAAAATTTTCTAGATTGCTTCAGAACTTTCAATAAAGATTCAGAAGTTTCTAAAATATTTCAGAACTTTTAATGAAGATTCCAAATTTTCTAAAATGTTTCTTATCTAGATATAGAAAATTCGTAAACCAGAATTCCGAGTCATGAGAACACCCCAAACTATTCCGATTTAGAAACGGTGATATTTAGAAACGTTACGTTCTAAAAATGTATAAGTGCTCAAATGGACTTCCACAATTGCGTCCATCTGTCGATCGAATAAAGTTTGGCCCATTTTTCATCGTTTGCAGGGAAATGAATAATGATCGAGAATCTCCAAGTTTCCCTGCGCATTGGGAAATTCACAGATACATTGTACGAGGTAAAATAAAATGAGGGCGAATCGCTGAGAAGCACGCGATCAGGCTCCCCTCGATCGAGCATTCTTCCACGTATCTCGAGGCGATTCGTATATCGGGTATAATAACGCATCCCTGCAAATATATATATACATATACGGGAGTAGGGATCTTCGCGAGGGGAATAATGAAAATCGGCGCGAATAATCCTCATCCGGTGAAAAGACTGGTAGCCGATCTCGCGGGTCAGCTACGGAGCATCCCTCTCGAGTCACCAAAACCCAGAATTATACCCGAATAACCCCCGGCGCAAAGATTATCCCTCTTACTCGATCTCCGCCTTCTCCCCTACCCCTCCTTTGTATGTACATACGTATTAATATATTTGGTAAAAAATTGCACAATTTTTTAACCCCCTTCATATATGTATACATAATATTTAATTAAAATATGATTTTTAATTGAAGAATATTTAATTTAATTAAATTGAATTTTGTGACTTTTTAAAATAAATTATTTGACAAATTATATAATGAATTATTAAAAATTAGTTCGTTAAAATCATGTAAAAGTAAATTGTAAGTATGAATATTAAAAAATATAAATCTTAAATCATAATAAATAAAAACGATAAGCTTCCATAAGTCTCATAAGAATAATTGAATTTTCATAAAACTTACGAATCTATTTATAAATTTCTATCTATTTTATAAATTGTATTTTTTTATTTTTTGAATAAATAAAATAAACATGTATATATATATTTTTTATTTTTTTATTTTTTGTTATTAAAAATTGTATTAAAGCCCTCGTACCGGAAGTCGACAGAGGTGAGCTCAAGTATATACGATATTGAAAGAACCTTGGGGGTGCGAGGATTGCATCCCCTGTGTAAAACGCGACCAACCCCCCTGGATGGCTCCTGATCTCCTCCCTCGCAGTCACATAGTGAATCGGAGCCTAATTGATTTGCGTGCTGCTTGAAGCGACGAAAGAATCCGGTTTCAGGCGGTACCGGCACGCCATCTACCGACGATACCCACGTATACGAAGAAATGATATCGAGTTGTAACGGCAAACATACCATTACGTAAGACCCATATTAATCCATTTTCCATCATTTTTTCCATAAACAATAACAATAATTAAATTTTTTTTAATTATTAATTTTTTTTTATTTTCTTTTATGTAACTTTTATTTTTATTTAATTTCTTATTTCATATATAAATCGCAGAATCATTAAGTTAAAAAAAATGTTTCTTTTTAATAATAATAATAATAATTTTTTAATGTACCGTTTAACCCAAAATTAAATGAATTAACTCAACGATTAAATGAATAAAAAATTCATTATTCAATTTAATTACATCGAAAATAAAAACGTGATTGAAAAATGGTATTTAGCAACATTTATTTAGTAACAATTTGTTTTGTGGCCCTTTAAGCTGCACTGCACTCTCGGTATTAATTGAATGAAATAATTTAATTAATAATTAAAGCCCGATGAGTACAATATGTATAATTATAACCAAACAAAGTGGAAAACGAGGATTCGATAGTATTCCATATAAATATATATATATATATGCATAGATTTCGAGGATATCTCGCTCGTTTCGTAACTGGCCAATAAAATGAGTATCGGAATTGCGTATCAAGATATACCGAACTCTCGAGGTTTAATCAACTCTTACGCGTATACCGGCAATTGCGTTTAATATATATTTCCACGAGGTTTGATTTAATCGAGATTTATAGACTTGATTAGTCGACTAATAACATTGAATTAATTCGGGCGCGCATGCGCGTGCGAACGGTTCGTTCGTTACAGGTGTAGGGTTTACGAGTCGAGGATTCGGTCCAGGAGAACATTAGAACAATGACGAACAGTTAAAGTCACTTTACTTTCATCATTTACGGTTTTTTTTTGCATGTTGAAGTTGAAGAATTGTTCAAACAATTTTACGAGTTGCTAGTAGAAATTTACAAATTTGCAAAAATAAATAAAAAATTTTTATTGCTACGAAAAAACAAATGAAAACAAAATTTTAATATTTATACCGATATATAAATATACATTGTGAAACTGACAGGTGACGTTTTTTTTTCTATTCTAATTCCAAAAATGTTCATTATTTGTTACATTATTAATAAATGGCTGTATTGTATTTTTAATTGATTTATTTATTAAAAAATATCGATTATAATCGTCAATCGCTCCAGCCTTCAAATAAAGCGAACTAATATTCTTTTTTCCAATAACAATCCAAAAATATTTGTTATATATTAAATTGTTGATAAAATGTTGTATTGTAGTCATAATTATTTAATTTATCTAAAAATATTGATTATAATCTTTGAGCCCCCAATTTCACAGGCGATTGAAAAATGTTAATAAATATTTCACTTCCATTCGCAATTCACATCCCATCCTGAAGTCCTCCGTTCTTTTCCCTCTTCATTTTTGCACCACCATTACCAGCCTCATTCCTGTTTGCGTCGAACCTCCCGAATATTTCGAGGGTGGTGTTTCACACGCGTTATTTATTTGCATATTTATAAGGCAAGATAAAAAAAAAGCAGCTTGGGCTGTTTTCGTCGTTCATCATCATTGGGTCCCATAATCGTCATGGGGAATTTCGATCCTAGTAGGATAGGGCGATGATAAACCCCTTAAGAATGATACAGGGAGAAGGTTAACCCAAGGAAAAACGAAGATTACGAGAAACAAAAAAACAACAAAAGAACCTAAAAAAAAACTAAAAAAAAAAAGAAATTAAAAAAAAAACAACAACATCCAGTAAAAACGGTGGAGAGATTCGCGGCAGACATGCGATCCCGATTTCATCGAACGTATCATCATCCTCGGATCGCTCAGCCACTATAAGAAACAATTTATTATCGAACGAACGAAACGAACGGGCCGTTCGCTCTTTGGCCCGAGAAAACCGCGCGCGGTGGTGGGTAGTCAATGCGAGAAGAATAAACCGCCAGGGAAACACGTACAGTCCAGGCCATTTTATAAGAATCAAATGACGGTTCGTATAGACGAGAGAAAAATACCGGTTGTTTTTATGGGGTTGTATGGGGAGTCAGGGGGGAGGGGGACCTACGAATGAATATAAGAAATGATAAGTATAGCAAGAGGAGGCCGAAGGAGGTCTTCCGACTCGTGAAAGTGCTACCGTTTACCCACCGCAGCCATCTCCCTGTTACCCTTTCGATCCGCCATTTCGATCCCCATTGACACGTCAGTAACCTAGGTATGATTTTTTCGAAGACTAAAGTGACTTTTCTTTGATTTTTTTTTATTTCGAAATTTGTATTTGTTTATCACCGTCTTTTCGACGACTCGATAATTCGACAATGTCAATTAGCAGGCGACTAGGAACCCTGATAAACGAGTAGAGAAAGAGCATGAACAAAAGAACTTTGGAAAGCAATCCTAGCGAGCTTGACGTTGGACAATGGAATCCGAGTTGATATTTGAATAACGGTTTCTCAACTCGGCAACTTACGTAACGTCGTTAGCTGAAACATCGAGGAGCCAGTAACTTTCTATCACGTGCGAACTAAACGGCAATATTGTGTACACCGGGAGAAACGAACAAACCCAAACAAACTTCGAAATGGGAGTCTCGATCATAAGCCATGTTTTTTTAACGGTTTTTTCTTTCGTTCAGCAAAAATGGTTTCGAAGCACAACCCAAACAAACCCAAATACCGAAAAGGACAAAACCGTCCAGTCTTTCGGCATGGTCAACCTAAAAGCTGCCGATCAAACAAACGTCAAAATTCGAGCCTCAATCATAAACGTTTTTATTTAACGGTCTTTTCTTTCATTCAGCAA
Source organism: Ophioninae sp. B BG-2022a (assembly GCA_030522765.1). Classification (NCBI taxonomy): domain Eukaryota; kingdom Metazoa; phylum Arthropoda; class Insecta; order Hymenoptera; family Ichneumonidae; species Ophioninae sp. B BG-2022a. The sequence goes on from JAPYZJ010001570.1 coordinate 10,969, forward strand.
AAATGGTTTCGAAACACAACCCAAACAAACCCAAACACCGAAATGAACAAAACCGTCCAGTCTTCCGGCATGGTCAACCGGAAAGCTGCGAATCCCAGAAAATCCCGAAGAAACGGGCATAATCGAAAAAGACAAAGAAAGATAACAAAAGGACGAAGAGAAACATCGAACGGCCGTGATTCGAGTGTAGACCAATTGAAAAATCGAGGTTAACCAAACGGTGAGCCGGTATTGGTCAAGATCGACCAATGAGGTTGGCGCAATAGGCTATGAGGTTTCATGAGATACGAGCTTAGAAGGGATCCCGCGATTCCGCGAGTACCTGAGCATAATGCGAGCACGGTGATTATCGCGCGTTCGAGAGGGCCCCCCTTCTGCCTGAGAGTCTACGGGGGTGGGGGTAGGGGTTTTCCCAGGGAGTGACGAAGGGAACGAGAGGAGAGGTCCGCCTAGGATAGGTCGGTAGGTTCTCCTCGTGTATACATCGTTTAGCCGATTTGGAGGCGAGCCTATATGAAATGTACTCTCTCCGACTAGAGGACCCTGAGGGTAAGGTAAGTGCTGGCAAAGTGGTGTACAAACCGCATTATAACTCAGTGCTGGTATATACGAAATACCAGCTTTACGATGACGCGTAAACTTGTATATATCCATATATATATGTATATAGATATACATATGTATTTACGCGTTTAAGTATGTGTTCGTATACCAGCAGAGTACGCGGAGTGTATTACAGTGATGTGCCTATCGGGATACGAGACGAGATGAAGGATCGCAGTTGCCGTCCAATCGGAGCCCACGGATCGGCAAAACACGCCAGATCCAACAACTCGCGAATAAGCTACCGTACAAAGAGAGGCGAGTCACGATCGCCTCGTTAACGTGAGGTTATACACGTTTCTCTCCTTTCCCAACCGTTCCCCGAAGCCTCCAGCCTTCTCTGGTTCACTATCTATCCAATGGACGCCATGTACTTGCCGGCTACTGATCTCCAACAGCCACCAACGGTTACCACTCTCCTTACATTATCCCTGCAACGTTTTGTAAACTCTTTTATCCAGTCTATGGGTATCACTCCAGTCATTTAATCAACCTCTCCATTTTATGACGACTTTGAAATGGCGGCTCTATTGGGTACTCGGAGAAATCTACTTCGACGCAAGTGCCCAAGAAACGTGGTCAAGGTTTTTGGGATATTTGATGGAGTCGAAAGTGGAAAGGAATTTGACTTTCCCTTTTGAAGGTTTGTAGGTTCGTGGAGAAAGGTTATATGAATTAAAAAGGTTAATTTATAATGCACTTGATAATATTTTACTGGTCGTGAAACCTTTCTGACTCAGCCTGGTCAAGTTTGCTGGACCATTAATCGTATTAAACATCCCTGTTTCTTCGTTTCCTTCTTTTGGTCCATATAGATCGAATTTCCTCGCCACCCCCGCATCGAATCGGGTTTCTTTTCCAATCAGTCACTTTGATCGATTCTTTATATCGTATTTTGTAGGGTTAAGAAAAAGAAGGAATTAAACGCCCGGAGATGTTTGCTTCTAATGGACAAAAAGAACCAACGATCCAATCTCATCCAATCCAAGATCTACCCTACTGCGCATGTACTAGATCTTCATTGTCGACTAGTATTATTCCCCTGTCCACTTTCTTTCGTCGTATTTGACGAGAGAAAAAAAAGAAACATCGTGACGTCACGATGTTAACGTGACACCTAGGCACCTGGGTGATATACAGTCGTACCAAGATTGAAACGCACGAGTGTACGGGAACGATAATTCTCCAATATTAGATCGTCATAGAGAATAAATCGTGGAGGTACTGCGCGAACACCGAGAGCTGGCAAAAGCGAAAGTTTCAATTCGTTCGGCTCGAGCACAAACGATACATCACCAACGGGGGAGAGAGGTGAAAAGACCAACGAATAAATAGTGTAAACAGCTTTGAAACGTGGGCACATACGACCTGTCTACACGTTCACGCGAAATGCCCAGGGATTTTGAGGACACTCGATTTCAAGGGTTCTCACAGTACCCATAATGTTATCCGAGGACAGATGGCCACAGTTTTTTCTGGCTTCCATTTGGAACTCATCAAAGAAAGAGGATATTAATTTTTTTATTCAGTCATATGTTTATTATTAATCAAATCAAACACCAGGTAACAAAAGTCCAGTTTTACCATCATTCGAAAAAATATATATTCTAAAACACTAGGGTGACCACATCTCGGTGCATAGCTTTCTATGGATCCCATTTGGAGGTCCATCAAACAAACAGGATATTTATATTTGTATTTAACCATATGTTTATTATTAATCAAATTAAACAAAAGTTACTAACAAAAGTCCAGTATTACCCTCTAAAAAAAATCTATTCCAAAACACCAGGATATTTAGGATACTATCTAGGTCATCTATCATCAGATTGCCCTAGTCAACATTTCCTCCAGCCCAGAGTCTTCGAAATAGCGAATGGACGAACTTCCATTTCGTTGGAAGACCGTTCCAGGTCCGATTTTGGAAAATCAACGATTCGAAGCGAATCAACAACCGGTGAACGACGATAGCGAACATTGCGCAGATAAAACCGTGTTGAACTCAGTTTCAATGAACTTCCGGTCCCCAAAGTCAACGATTCGAAACGAATTAACAACCGGTGAACGCTGATAGCCAACGTTGGGTAGATAAAACGATGTTCAACCGACGAAACTCACCGGCCCTCCCCCCCCATAGAATCACAAATGAACGAGATAGGACTGCGTATCGCGAAAGAGGACCAGAAATAGGATAGAGGGGACGGTACCACGTGGCGAGATAATTGGCACGTAATGGATTAGAGGACTCGTGTCCCGCGTATATATGAGTGTCATGGGGTGGCGAAAACGTACAACGCAGTCATACACGGGGATTCGCGGGTAGCTCGAGCGCGGACGTCGACATATGGGGATGGTGATCGCGCCAAACCACCCACCCGGCCCTCGACCAATTCGCGCGATCGGAAATGAAATTTTGATTGACAAGTGAGGCTCGTCACGCGCAACTGGGAAATCTAACCTGCAATTCGCAAATTCGGCACCACGTCGCTTTTCCATCCACCCTGCTATTACGAATGAGATAAAATTTTTTCTTCCCGCATACTGGCATGCGACCGCGCCAGTAAACCCGAAAGTACGCAGAGGAAACCCAAATTTAAGGGGTGAAGACTTTTTATTTCCGGTTAACGAGGGATCAATTTATTCTGATTTTTCAATCTGTTTTACGGCTAGACTACGTTCGACCATTGCCTGGTTGGGTTTGTGTGGGTTGGTGGTATTTAAGGTGTTTTTGGATGGCCATTGATAAATCCTACAAATTAATGCATTTTTTAGGAATGCTAGTTGTTTATATTTTTATTTATAATATTTGTATTGTATTTTATCGTATGTAAATTAAAAAAAATAATTTCAAACAAATCAATCAAGTGAAATCTTGATTTATAATAAAATATAATTTACAATATATAAATAGAGATATTTATAGCAGTTATGATTCCAGATGCATAGCAATGCATGTAGATTTGTAAATTATATCCGTTTGGTCTAAAGAGAGAGGGAGAGGGCGAGAGAGGAATAGTGAGAAGGAGAGAAAGAGAGAGATCTCGGTCAGGAGCACGCTCATCGATCAAAGACAGGTGACTTTGCTTCACGGTTAAGCTCTCTCCCTTTTTCTCTCTCTTTCTTTCTCTCTTTCTCTTTTTCTTGGCAGGATGAGATCTTCGAGTTCTCGGATGCACGGCTCTCACGATTTCCACCTCTAACAAATGTGTATCGTTTGCCCGTGGAATTCGCAGAGGTAAGAACGTTGCGAGTGTTTATTCCTGACTCGGTGGATCGTGTGCGGAAATGATACCATTGGGTTGATCGGGAAGCAACGTCGATTTGTTTTTTATTTTTTTCGTTTTTTGCAAACAAAAGAGTTGCAAACAAGAAAGAGGAATGGAAAAAAAGGCAATAAAAAAATGACTAACAAATAAAAAAATTGCAATAAAAAAAATAGCTCACAAAAAACAAATTAAAAAATTGCCATAAAAAAATAGCTGACACAAAAACAAATAAAAAAATTGCAATAAAAAATTGCAATTACGATTCTAACGATGCAAACTTCAAACGCATATACCACGACTATGATAAACCAACCATTCCACTATTACAAGGGAAACCATCGAGAGTTGAGAGAAAGCCAGAGAGAGAGAGAAAGAGAAAGAGCACCCTCGTCCTTTTATCCCTTTGCTCTCAAAAATCTCTCGTAATTGAATCAAGGGACGCAAACTGATCCTATTATCTAAGATTCCCTCTCTCCCTTCCCCCTATACCATAGACCTTCGATAAAAAAAAATAATAATAATCACCACATTGGCGAATCGCGAGCAAAAATCAAACAAAAAAGCGTTACTACAAAAAGAGGGCATTGAGAACGAGAAAAAAAAAGTTTTTTGGTTGCATCGTCGCAGCCCTAGGGTCCATCGGCAACGGGAAAAAACGTGAAAGGACCTCCGATATTTCGTGTATGAAAACGTTCTCAGAATGGTTCGTCAAAAGTTGACCGATACAATCAAAAAAAAATTTTGAAAAATGTTGACTATTGTTTTTCACGTATTTCTGTACAAACAAAAAGTGCACGACTGGGTACGAAAAATCGCAAACCGGCGCCTCGATCTTTCACCTCCCGATTTTTCTACGATTTTTTATGTCTTTCTGATTTTTTTTAAACTTTCTTTCGTTTTTTTTCCTATTTTGTCGGGTTTCGATTTTTTTGTTTTTTTTTTCGGTCTCCATGAGGCGTTTGGCGTTTCGGCGGACGGGACTTCGAGCATTGTTTCGTCGAAACAAAAACGCGGCGGGTTGCCACGTGGTTCGAGCGCGTGACCGAACCCCACAAGGCAATCGTGCTCTCGAGGGTGGCGTTCACCCTGGGTGGTTCAACTCCACACCAAACTCCTCCGCGTTACGTGTTTTTTTTCTTTTATTTTTAATATTATTATTCTTTAACTTTTTATTTAAAAAAAATGATTATCGTGAATATTGATTGAGCTAGAAAAAAAGTGCATTTTAAAAGTGCAACTTTTTATTATTTTTATTCTTCAACTTTGAATTTTTCAAAAAAATGTATTCTTTAAATATTGAATTAAAAAAAAATGTTTATCGTAAATATTATCAAAAAAAAATGTATTATTCTCTAATTTTTTAAATTTTCAAAAAAAAAATTGCGATCGTGAATATTGACTGATCTAGAAAAAAGTGCATCTTAAAAGTGCAACCCCAAGCCACTCATCGATAAAAACGAAAAACTCCTGGCAGTTTCGTACCAACTTTGAAAAAACAGTGATTCGATCATCGGGATATATTCGAGTCGAGTTTTCGATCGCAATCACACCCTCGATGTTTTAGCATCTGTCGTTTTTGGTTATTTATTTTTTTCTCCACTATGGGCTTCTCGAAAGTGCCTCTTGAGGCTGAATGAAGACAGGGAGAGTACAATGAAACTAAAATCTGGTTCCCAAACTCCACACTGAATTCGATTACATTCTATTGATAGGATCGAAAGTCGCCGGAAGGATCGAAACGATTGAAATCTCGAGTCACGTGGGGCAAGTGTGCGCAAACTTAAAGCTGGATTTCCGAAACCCTCCGCCACCGATCGAGCTGAAATTTTGGAGAGACCTTCGTCCCTATATTAAAAAACAACCCCCAAAAGGATTTTTGGCGAATGCCGAAAATTTTCGAGATATTAAATTTTTAAGTTTTCGGAGTGAAACTCTACAAAAATGTTGGAATTTTTTAACTGATTCGCGACTGAGAAAAGGTCGAGGAATCTTGGTCTAAAAAGAAGAGATTCCACCAACCCTTTTTTCACCCTGTTTCTTCCAACTTCCTACTTTGGTCGACCAACACGGTTGGTCGATATTTTTCTTTTCCCTCTTGGTTGTTTTTCAAAAAAAAAAATGTGGATACCCTTAAAAACTCGTTTTTGAAGAATTCAAGCCTGATTAAACTCGGTCGATGACGAGAATTAGGTTAGCACAGTTATTTCGCGGTGGCGCGTTCGTAAACGCGGAAAAACCCCCTTTCGACAAGATCCAATCGATCGTAAATTGACAAAAAGAAGAAAACAAAGTGGCGAGTAACAAACCCCTCCGACCCGTACCAAATCCTTTTTTTCCCTCTCCCAGATGGAGAGCAAAATTTTCTCCTGTAAAATATCGCGTTCGAGTCAAAGGGACTCGGACCCTCTTTCGACAAAATGTAATCGGTCGAGAAAATAAAAACAGGAATCCACCCCTCGAGGGTTCATTTTTTTCGCGAACGAAAAAAACTTTGCAAATTCATAATTTAAGGTTTTGCTGGATTGATGATAAAGAAAAATGTCAAAATTTTGTGAAAATTTAAGGTATGGGCCATTATGAAATGGTAAATGAATAATAATAGTAAATAATTATGAAATTGTTATTCGTGTACCTAAATGTATTTTTAATATACTTAAATATGTATTAAAATAAATTATTAGTATATGATTGAATATAAAATTATTATATATCAATTTATATATTATATAGTAGTAAAAAATTATCTATTTATTCATAAAAATCGTAAAAATTTTAATAATAGTCCATTCATTTCGTAACTCGAAACACGTGAAAATTTCAAAAAAATAAAACGACGAACCAAGGAAAGGTTAATGTCCAAAGGATTTAATGAACAAGAAGAATGATGGAAGAGCCTGCTTTTTTAAGAGGTAAAAATTTTTCCCCTCACTGTGAAATAAGGTATAAGGGCGAGTACGAAAAAAATCTGAATGTTCGATGGGTTTTAATGGTTTTGCGGGTCGCTGGCTCAAAAGCGTCGGGCTTTCAAAAATAAAGTAGGGCAAAACGGTGGAGGCTTGTCAAACGTTTTTTTATCTTTTTTTTTTTCTTTCACCGACACCACCGCGAGGTAAACTTAATCGGCTGTGAATCACCCTGGGGACACGTATAAAGCAATCCTCTTTTTCTTTCGACGCTTGCAATCGATCCTCGCGCACTTTTGGTTCAAATGATAACACAATTATAATCACTGATTATCAACCTTTCGTTGAAGAATTAAATGACGGATAAAGTAACCGGAAATCGGATAAAAAATTAATTATTAATTAATATTGTTTATCATAATAAAATTTAAAAATATATAATAATTCGTTATTATTGATAATAATAAAATAGATAAATAAAAACAAATAATAAATAAATAAATGAATATAATAAAGAATAGACTGAATAAATATAAATAAAATCAATGATAAAACGTAAATTATAAAATAAAATTGATCACTCCAGTTTGTGCACACGTTTACGTATCGCACCATAGCCCGAGATCGAAACGTTAAGGGTGTAAGATCAATTCAGCCGCTCGTCTATTCACCGGCTCGGAAGTGATTCGAAAGTTTGCGGTGATTTTTACCCGCCCGCTGGATACAGCCGATCTGCGGTGATTTTTACCCGCCTTGGATGAGAACTACACTACTCGATGGATAATTTCATTAGAGCAGCCGCACTTCTTATATTCTCCATTGACTCGGAAAAAGCGATTTTCTGGGCATCCAATGACGTCGTTAATCTCTTAACACTCTCCCACCAGAATACTTTATTTTCTTCGGGCTTCTTCTGCTTTTTTTACATTGCAAACCAAATCAAAGAAACGAGTACGAATTTTCAAAAATCATTTTGTAAAATAATTTAAAAAATGACAAAATTGAAAAAAATCAAACAAACGATTACAAACTTTCGAAAAACAGGTTCCAAAATTCTAAAAAGAATGACAAAAATTTAAAAAATCAGGCAAACGATTACAAAGTTGGAAAATGAATTTTTCAAAATAATAAAAAGAACGGCAAAATAAACAAAAATCAACGAGTACATACGAAACGAATACGAAGTTTCGAAAATCATTTTGTAAATTAATTTTAATAAATTGGTAACAATTAAAAAAAACAAACGAAAATCAAAAATGAGTTTTTCGTTTCGTTCCACTGAAACGTTCGTGTATCAACGTAATAATTTTGTGAAAAGTGGTCGTAAAAAAAAGAAGAGAGCGAAAGAGTTGTCATTGCTGGAGCCAATGAACGGTTCTGGTCTCCCTCGAGCCAATGATGCTCCAACAGAGTCAGAACAGGGAGATCCGGCTCGGTGACACGAGCCGGGATAAATCGAGGGATGAAAATCGGGTGGCGAACAAGGGGGGGTTGGATGATGGTGTTGGGAGGTTGTACGAGAGAACGGGGGAGAGAACTCGTCGGTGCACTATACGGGCATTAAATATACACACTGATTTGTCGCCCGTGCATTGTCACCTCTAATATAGCTTTTGTTTTGTCGCCAGTGGCAGTATACGCAGCGGGCCAATACACGATCACCCTCCCGATCACCCCTCTTGCGGATGCCGTTTTGTGCGTTCGAGTGATCGGCGAACAGGAAGAGGAGGGGGCAGGTCTATTGGAGATCATTAAAAAAACAAGGACAGGGCGGATTACGTTTCGAGGCCCCTCGTGGCTCGTCAACCAACTTTTAAGGTAGGATTCTAGTTTGGAACTTTGAAAAATCGATTTTGTTTTTCCCTTACATTTTTTCGAAAGCAAATTTATTCAATGTATATTAATGCACTATTTTTCACTTTACGACGAACTTTGAACGCGTTTGTCCATGAACTAGGTTTCAGAGCCTAGGTACTCAAATTTCCGAAATTACTGAACCGAAGGTTGTGAAATTTTAACTACGTGTTCCATACACCGGAAGCAACCGACTGAAATTAAATGATCACAAAATTTTGATTTTTACTATTTTTTTCTTGCCAAAAAGCATTGAAGAAATTTGCTGTTTTTTCTTTCTTTCATTTCCGCCACCATTTTGTTATTTTTGTCCGTGCATTAAAAATTGTAGTTCGGTCAAATTTTGCAATAACTTTTTGCCTGATTGTCAATCCGGTAATTCTTTAACGAACGACCCAGGAATACGTAAAAGTCAGAGTCTTAATTTTACTCTCTTTCTTTTTCCTCTTTTCGTTTCTTTCCTCATTCGATCGTACGTGTTTCGACGAGCGCGCCATATTTTACCTTTTTCCTTTTTTTCCTTTCTTTTGTTTTGTTTTCGTATTATTAATTTACTAGCTGAGCGTGCCTGGAACGATCTCGAGTCTCGAAGCGAAACGAGGGGATTATTTATAATTCTTTGGATTTTAATTTCTCATTGTTTCTCGAGAGGGAGAAGAGGGGGGGGGAAGGTACCTTATCGCTTTCGCGTTTATTCCCGAGCCCGTACGCTCGCTCGGCGTATAATTAATACGCGTTTTTAAAATCGTACGCTCAGACAAGTCCGTCACGAACGATCACTTATTTTATAAACGTTCGATTTCTCGCTAACGTTTTTGTTTTTCTCTCTTTTCTTCCTTTTTCAAAATAATCATTCCGTTTGTTTGAACTCTCAAGAATTTCTCCCATTGTCCCGCGCGATATCGGGACGCAAAAAAACACACACGCTTTGCCGATCTTCCGGAAGTTTCGTGCGCAATGGAAATAAAAGACTGATAAATGGATCAATGCATTTATAGGTGCGTTAAAATTGAATTGAATTGAAAATCTTCCTCAACGTAATTGTCTTTTTTCCTTGAATAAGAGAAAAATAAATCCCAAAGAAAAGAAAATTAAAAAAGACAAACACAAGCTTTCAAAAACTCAATAATTAATAATAAAATACGAATGCAAAATAAATTTAAATTATTATGAAATTAATTCTAATAATTATTATTATATTAATCCATCATGTACTTAGTAACAATAATAATAAAACTGCAATCATAACTATATACAATAAAAATGAATATTAATGCTAATATTTATAAAAACAATATCGACATTTGTATAAATTCTGCACCGTCATACGACCCAATCTTCAATGCAACTGCTAACATCATTATAATCATTAAAATAAAAATAAAAAGAGGAACAATCGGATCTGACCTGGTTGAACGGACAGAAGGGGGGGGGGGGGTATAAAAAGGAGAGTTCACGTCTGCCCCGGACGAGAACAGCTCGAGCTCTCGAGTAGGTTGCTCCCGCGTCTGAATTCTAGCTCGTGATCGCGTATCGCATCGGACGATTGCTGTGTGTTCCGCAATTGCATCGTACGTAGACCCCCCCCCGCCCCGTTGCCCCAAACCCAACCCCGCCACCCTCTTCTCAGACCTGCACCGCCGAACCGGCAAGCTTTGGCTGCTGCCGCCACTTCGCGTCAACCGTTCCACCACTCTTCGGAATGATGGTGGAGTGAGACAAAGAGAGTCGGTTGATAAGGATGGGGGAGGGGGGGGCGGGGGGTGGTGGTGGTGGTATGCACGTCATATATCGTACCTTGGCTTGTGTACATTATTCATCGGGATCGGTGAAAAGGGCGCCGTTCCACCGTGTATTACGTATGCCTCAGGTTATTATGCCCTCTAAATGTTTAATGTGTTTGCCTTCCTTCGCTACCACCCCCCTTCGCCCCGGCCAAGCCATCGCCGCACCGGCCGCATGGCGGAGCAAGTCGCGGACGCTTGGCTGAGGCCTCGCGCTTACCCCGATAAATATACGGACGTATGTGCGCGAATTTACGAGCGTCCTCGTGTGCGTCGTGTTTACGTGTGCATAAGTATGTATACAAACGCGTGTGTGTGTCGTTCATATATTTATAAGTATGCATGTGGCCGCGACGTTTTATGTATGCACGTAAATGGGGATTGGTATGGGTTAAAGTTACATATGTTCATGTTGTAGGTATGTAGTAGACGGGGGCGTGTATATAAGAATCGGTATGTGTTTAGTTTTCGTATGTAAACGGCGAGTGCGCTTGTTTGGGTTTGTTTGGGTTTGATCGTAGGTGTGTATTAGATCTCTATGTATAACTAGGTTTTATGTATTACGTCCCAATTCAGGGGAAGCAGGGGCTGGAGATACTTTTTCCAGTGGGAATTTCGGTTTGTTTGGGTTTGATCGTAGGTGTGCACTGGACCTCTAGGCATAATTAGGTTTTATGTATTACGGCCCAATTCAGGGGAAGCAGGGGCTGAAGATACTTTTTCCTCTGGGAATTTAGGTTTTGTTTGGGTTTATTTGGGTCGGGTAAAAATAGACCTAATGCCCAACATCGATAAGGTATGAATCCCGGGCAAGGTACGGGACGTTTGGAACCTTCTGGACAATTCTAAAAGTCTCTAAAAACACTCTAAAACTGTCTAGGAAAAAACTGAAACTGGAATCTTCTTAACGCGGATATCGTAAGGTCACACAATTTGGTGACATACCCCAGCCCAGGTTAAGTCATCGCCACCACAACATCGAGACAAAAATCATAAAAATTCAGTCCTTCACTTTTACATCCGGTTTGTCAGTGATCTTACACAACGATCCAAGAAATTGTTCGAGCAACAGCTTAGATCGTTGAACTTCACTGAAAACCGTCAATTTTAAGAATAATCCGATATGGTCTAGTGGCTAGGATATCTAGATTTCCGTCGATCTGAAAAAATGTTAATAAATAATAACAGAAATAATGAGCCAGGAAGAACGATGAGACAAAATCTCGAGTAAAATATATTACAGCTGATAGCAGAGAGTGGGTACTCTCCGTGATCTGGATTTCAACGAAATTATTAACGAGTCGTCCTCGAAAAAAAAAAAAACACTTCCATTCACCCTAACGATAGAATTCACTTTTTCTTCGAGTCCCAATCTCTGCAGGCTGTAAATGAAGCACCGGGTATTACATATACACGATTCGAGAAGTAGCTAGCGTGTACAAACGTATATACGCGGAGGCGTAAATACAGATGCGAAATTGGCAAATCCGACTAATTTTTGTCACGGGTATTTATGCGTTAAAAGTTTCGGTCGTACCGAAGCGGAGGAAAAAAAAAGAAAAAGAATTAGCGTGCGGTTCGCTCGGGGAAAGCTCCTTCGTTGTTTGCATTATTAATATCCTGAGAGACGCGATGTACGTACCGTCCGAGTTCAGCCTCTACTCCATTAAAAGTAACAAACACTAAAAAATAATACAAATTTAAAAAAAAAAAGAAAAAAAATACATACGCAACGCGAAGCAGGAAAACTTTTGAAATTTACTGCCCGGGCATATTGACTGGGAGAGAGCGCGAAATTAAGGCTAGTAAAACACTCGACTGACGCGAGACTGTGGACCAACGAATTTTTATTTCCTCCCCCTTCCCCAGCTTTCCTCCGCCACCGCCTGACGTTCCGGCTCTAAACGAAACAAATATTCGACGGGAAAATTCATATTTACGAGAGTTGGGAGAATAAAATGTTTTCGGAGTTGCCGCCAGAGGGCGCAGTCGCGATTCACCGAAGCTAATTTCCACGTCGTCCGAAAAAAACGGATACGATAGGGCGCGCTCTATAGGAAATTGATGGACGCGAAAACTTTGGACGAAAGTTTTATTTTTTTTTTTTTTTTTTTCGCGGCGTGATTGAATTTTACGGTAGTGGATTTGTATCGGCGCGGGTGAAATCCGAGTCTCGGGTCGGAAAATCAGGGAGAAACGCGCGAACGTGAAACGCGGGTAAAACAGTATTGACGATGGAAAAATACGTCTGGCTGCGCCATCTCTCGGCTGGCGCCGAAATGTCGCGCGCCGAATTTTTTTTTCCGGTCTTCACGATGAAATGCACGGCGGGGAAGGTGGAGTTTGCGAAAACGAACGCAGCGCTCACGGTGGAGCAATTTTGCATCGAGAAGGCGATTTTGACTCGATCGATATTAAAAATGTGCCAAAATTCTCGGACGTCTTAATATGTATTAATTAAACATTAATAATTAATTATTAAAGTTTAAATTAATTAATTATTATTATTAAATATTTATATTATATTAATAACAATATAATTGTATATTAATATATTATATTATATATATATTTCGATTTTTCTTCGAATTTTCAAAAAACTCGATTTTTTCAAGAAAAAGCCCATAAATATATAACATTTTCCGAAAATCCCTTAGATCTTGAATTTAACCCCCTTAACAAAGATATGATCGTAAAACTGATACTCCGTGAGTGCATACGTAAAAAATTTCGATTTTCTAACCTCATCGGTATTTAGGCCCTGCTTTGATTAATCGATTCGTTCGACTAAACGTACAATGAGTATTAATAATTCATACACGCTTGCGATTTATGAATACTCGCGCCGCAAACGTTCGCGAGAAAAACAAAACGAGAAAAAATAAAAGTGTAGAAAAAAGAAGAAAAATGTCGGGTACAATTCACTGGAAACTTACCAGCGAAAGAATGACGAAAACCGAAGAAAGAAACTGACGAAAACTGTGCAGGATTTCCTGCAACAAAATAAAAACGAAAAAAAAATTACATTCCGATAAAAACAAATATTTTTTCGGAATTTATACGATTTTATTTCATATATTGTTTGTTTCCTCTAATTTTGTATTTTTATATTTAATTCTATACACTTACTATTTAAACGAAAATACAAATAAAAAAATTTGATTTGTTTATTATTAATCATAATATCAAGTTTTATTTTTATTTCTAAATATTATATTTATATTTATAATTTATTTTCCAATTTATAATAAATTACCTCAACGAACCCAAAAAAATTCGATTTATTCATTATCAAACGTAGTTATTTTTTATTTTCATTTCATTTTATATTATTAATTTTATTTATATTTATAATTAATTTCTATTTTATTTATATTTATAATTAATTTCAATTTTATTTATATTTATAATTAATTTCAATTTTATTTCAATTTTTCAACATTTTTAAAACTTTTATTTCAACAAAAAAAAAATCTCTACGGAATCGTATAAATTATTTCGGACGGGAGGAGAATCGCGTATACTCTCGCGTCGCTATTTATAGAGAGCGAGTGATTTTCGTTGGACGGATACGTGTGCCGGTTGGCCGGACACGCTCCGTCAAAACGCACACGACACACGAGCGAGCGAGCGAGCAACCACTTGTGGATTATCGTGTGCACGGAACCACGCGTCCCCTCCCCCCTCCCCCCTCCCCCCCTCCTGCGCCACGGCGCGTTCTCGGAACGCGTACACAACACGTATTACGCTCGTATTGACTTTTTCAAGGTCAAAAGCCCTTTCGAGCCCCAAACTTTGCGTATTTCATATTTTCGTCCAGATTTGGACGTTTCTCCGAAACAACTCGATTCCACGATTCAATAATGTCCCTCTCTGTGTCGCGACAAAAAAAAACGTTGAAACGTCGATTCAACCAAAGTTTCGTAACTTTATAACCTCAATTATTCAGAATTCGCGTCTATGGAGACGCGAGCGATTCTCGAGCGGTCTTTGTCGAGACGATAAGCGTCACGACGTCGTCACGCTTTTTCTGTCCCTACCCCCCCCCCCCCGCCGCGGCGAAGATGCGTCGCGAAAAAAAAAAACTTTCGCTTCCCTGCGAAAAAAATACGTTGAAACGTATTTTTGATATTTGTTTTCGCCCTGTTTCGTTGAAATCGAGCGACGAGAACGCCAGGTCGAATAAGATCGCGCGCGTAACCGTTAAAAATCGTGTGTCGCGAATGCGCGTTAAAAACGGCGGAAAAGGCGGAGGGATTCTTACCGAATGGGAAAGTTGGCCAGGGTTATTGTGTGTTTGTCGAGGGAATCCAGAGGACACTACAAACGATTGAAATAGCCTTTTTTTTTTCTTTTCTTCTCGAAGAGTTGTAATAATCTCGTACGATCGACACGTGGAGTTCGAAGTATCGAAGGAGAAAAAAAAAGTTCGCGACGGGTATTTATGAAGAATATTCTCGGGATGGTCTTTCGCACGACATGTTTGTGCTGGCAGACAACTGCATGTATAACGTAGCGGTTACGATGACGCGGAACGCGTTTATCGCGAGGGGCGATGCTTTCGACGGCGCCAACAGCGCCGCCAACGGGAGAATCAACAAGCTCGTGATTTACCGACGCTCGGTAATCGATGGGAAGCTTCCCGTTGTTGAATCAAATTCGAAGAAGCGTTTACCACTTTCTTTCGAGGATTATTTGTAGGTTACGCATAAAACTCGAGGAAAGTCTTTTCTTTACTTTTGAAATTACCTAATTCGAGAGATTATCGGTTTTTCATACGCGGTAAATGTTTGATTGTTTTTTTTTTTCAATATACGAAAGATTCTCGATGCTCTTACCTTCGAGACCGTTGACGAAGAAAGATTTGTTCCGGAAGTCGATCGCTCATCGATAAACTCATTTTCTCTAATCTTTATATACTTAAATCTTTACTGGCGTTGAAAAAGTCTTCCCGCCGCACGAAACGCGTCCTTCCGCTTCGCGCGTCCGCCATATTGCTTTCACCGAACCGACGCGCCGGGGGGGGGGGGGGGGGGGCCCGGGGGGCCCGCCGCCGC
>JAPYZJ010001570.1:26441-37253 GCA_030522765.1 Ophioninae sp. B BG-2022a
AGCCAAGGGTTCCGCGCATGACCGCGAGCGTCGCTTTCGACTGCTTTCCAAGATGGCGGCTAGTGTAAAAGCGCGTTGTCGCGCTCCGCTCTACGAATGATTATTTCAGGACTATCGGGCTCAGTGGGAAGTTTGCCAAACATGAAAAAATAACACGACGGTGTCAAAATTCAAAGCCGTTTGTATATTCGTAGATCCATTATTCGCGCGACACGGAAAATACGAAAGGATTGAATGCAGAATGTTTCCTCGTGTCGCCACAAGTAAGTAACATCGTTTACCTTCATTTTTTTCGTTGTCGAATTATTGAACTGAAACATTCCGAGATTAATATCATTCACCAGTTTCATCTGATACTGATTTTCCACACTCGCTCTTTTCCTAATTTTCGGTCATACGTTGAGACCCAATTACGTAACGATGTTATTTTAGCCCAACGATAACGCCCGATTTTCAGCTTCTGTCCAACCCCAGCTTTTCCCATACTCGATGACCCGATTTTTTCTATGTTCCACCATCAAAAACCCCATCAACCTCTTTTAACCCAAACGAACCCAAACGAACCCAAACAAAACGTCATATTACGAAAAAAACGTATCTCGTTTCATGACAAATATACACGTTACGCTTCATTATTCATTCAAACCCAAACAAACCCAAACAAATTTTGAAATCACGAAAAAACTCAGAAAACGAAAAAATCAGCGTCGGCTTTTCCAGGGATGCTGCGTTTGCTACCTGTAATCACCAGCGTACAGCAAAAAATGACAAATCCTTCTTTGCGCAAAATACTAAGTGACTATTCTGAAAATTTAGCAAACCCAAACAAACCCAAACAATCCCAGCTTTTCTGAAAACTCAACATTGGCCAAAATTCAATAAAACCCAAAAATACTTTCCGATTGTTCCGTCGGCTCCGAAATCCGAATTTCGATAAAAAATCTTCAACGCTCGGAGCTTAACGTCGAATAGCTGGAACTCTCGCCGTTCGAGCCGTTTACAGCGAAAAAAAAATCACGAAAGAAAGAGCCAAATATCTTCAGTATTTACCGCCACGATTAAAAGCCTCGTCAACGTAACTAATTCTAAAAAATAAAAAGTTTCCTCCGGAATTTCAGGAAAGCCGCGTAGCTTCTAGAAAGGACGAACGTTTCAACTCTTCGATCCAAGGAAGCGTTCGGTTCGGCTCCAACCGCGAGCTATGACAGCAGCGGTCATCATGGAGAACGCCAATTGGGATCCTGGTAAAGTCAATGTTTCTTATCTATCTCAACATCTGATAAATTTCTTTCGTCGCTTTTCCAAATATTTTTTTATTATAGTCGTCGATATTATCGATGTTATCATAAATTGTTATAAATTATCATAAATCATTATTAATCATTATTCATTATTATTATTATCATTCAATTCTTATCGATTTTATTATCAATTTTTTAATGCATTTTTTTTAATTAATATTATTAATATAATAATTGTATTGTACGACTAAAAAATTAGAATAATTAAATTTCCGTCAAATTATATTTCAATTGAATATCTGTATAATAGAACGAACAAATTTTTTTTTATTATTAGCAATATTGAATTTTAAATCATATTTTATCGTCATTCTACGTTAATATCGTACGAACTATTATTATTATTATTTTTTTTTTTAATAATAATAATAATATGAAAAATATAAATAAATAAACATGAAATCAAATAAATAAAAATTCAATGAAAATATTGTAATTGGCCCGGTTTAATACGATCAAGTTTTCAAATCGTTTAAATATCATGAATTTTAATGAAGGTCGGAGAATATGAATTGATCGTCGAGTACTCGATTAATAGAGCCGAGACCCTTGAACTTATACGTATAAATGAACAATCGGAGAACGGGAGTGTTTCAAGTGAAACTCGGCCAACGCGAACCTCGGCTGTCTCGCGGAAATTAATTTATCGATTTTGCCTCTGCACTCGTCAAACCGAGGGTCACCTTTTTAAGGTTTCCCTCCCCCTTGCCTTTTTTTTTGAGCTGTCTCAGTCTCGCCATGCAACGATCATGGATTCGTATTTCGAATTCAAATTTAATTGAATCATTCAATTTTGAGAAGAAAGAAACGTTTTTTTTAATATGTATTTGTAAAATTTGATATATATATTCAATATTAAAATAAAATATATTAAATATTTTACAAAAATGTTTAATATATTTTACAAAAATATTTAATATATTTTACAAAAATATTTAATATATTTTACAAAAATATTTAATATATTTTTGTAAACTATTAAAAATATTTTTGTAAAATATTTAATATATTTTTGTAAAATATTAAAAATATTTTTGTAAAATTTGAATTGTTAGTAAAACGACACATTCTTGTACAGCTCTGACGAAACTCCTGAATTCGTTGGAAGAAAACAAAAGCGAAATTCCAAGCTGCACCGACGAGGAATTCGGGTTTCTCAGCGATCTCCTCAGGTCGAAAGAGCTGAACGCGCTTGTCACGGTGCACAACAAAATATTGAGCAACGTTAAGGACGACAAGTTCTTCCCGATTTTGTCGAACGCGATGGATATCGACGTCGAAGTACTGGACATGCTCTCGACCAAGACTCACGTCTCCGAAGAGTACAGGGAACTCTTTTATCTGCTGCAGAGGCCGCATATACAGGTGACGCGATAACTTTTTTTATTTTTCGATTTTTTGATCGACAGGTTTTTTATCGATTTTTTTTATCGATAGGTTTTTAATCGATCTTTTCATCGATAGGTTTTTAATCGATCTTTCTTTATCGATAGGTTTTGGATCGATCTTTTTTTATTCGATATTTCTTTACCGATCTTTTTATCGATCTTTCTTTACCGATATTTATATCGATAGGTTTTTAATCGATCTTTCTTTACCGATATTTTTATCGATCTTTCTTTACCGATATTTTTATCGATCTTTCTTTACCGATCTTTTTATCGATCTTTCTTTACCGAACTTTTTATCGATCTTTTTATCGATCTTTCTTTACCGAACTTTTTATCGATCTTTCTTTACCGAACTTTTTATCGATCTTTTTATCGATCTTTCTTTACCGATCTTATTATAAATAGGTTTTTAATCGATCTTTTTATCGATAGGTTTTTAATCGATCTTTTTATCGATAGGTTTTTAATCGATCTTTTTATCGACAGGTTTTTAATCGATCTTTCTTTACCGATCTTTTTATCGACAGGTTTCTACTCGATCTTTCTTTATCGAACTTTTTTCTCGATAGTTTTTAATCGATCTTTATCGATAGGTTTTTATCGATAATTTGTATCGATCTTTATCGATAGGTTTTTATCGATAATTTGTATCGATCTTTATCGATAGGTTTTTATCGATAATTTGCATCGATCTTTATCGATAGGTTTTTATCGATAGGTTTTTATCGATCTTTATCGATAGGTTTTTATCGATCTTTATCGATAGGTTTTTATCGATCTTTATCGATAGGTTTTTATCGATAATTTGCATCGATCTTTATCGATAGGTTTTTATCGATAATTTGTATCGATCTTCTCTATCGATTGTGTGATAAACCTAATTTTTTTTCTTATCAATCATTCGATAAGATTCGCTTTTTCGCATTGTTATATAATAATCATGAGTGACGACAAAAACGAAAAATTCCAATTGAGAATTGAATTACGGTCGAATGACCCGAGCTTCTACAATAGAATCATCAACCCGGGACGATTTAACCTTGAATTCGCAGGGTCTCTTGTGCACCCACGACGCGGTAGCGCAGAAAGACTACTATCCGAGGCTCTCGGAAATTCCACTTGAGGTGGACGAGGACGAGCAAACGGTGAAGATCGTTCAGCTCGTTAAGTCGGACGAGCCATTGGTACGTACGATAAATCGAATGAACGAAATGAAAAAAACATTTCGCAAATCCTCGTTTCACCCTCCCCGGTCCTCTTTATCGACCCCAATCATTCAGAATTCAATCAACGAGCGCGTATACAGATCGAACGAAAAAAACGTTCGATTCGATGATTTTTCGAAGTCGATTCTACCTTACCGACCGTAGGTAAGACAGAGTCGGAGTTTCGATTCTGGTCGCCATTTTGAATGGCCGCCATCTTGTTATGATCGAGACTGTGTACGCGCACGGTTTTTTTAGCTCTCTCTCGCGGATTTTCTCTTAGACTGGTGTTGAGTGATAAAAAAACAATGTAAATACGATAATACACGTTCGAAAAAAAAAATTTTTTTTTTTCGATATATCGACGATAAGAAACAACTTTTCGAGTTCCGGAATTACTATGTTGCCGGAATTACGATGTTCTTTCTTCGTTCTTTGGTTTTTTGTTTTTCTTTTTTGAATTTTTCGTTTTTTTTTGGATTTACGTTTTTACGTCGCGTGCATGAGGTTGAAATTTTACGTTTTTTTTTTGTTTTTTTTTTTTTTTTTTTTTTTTTTTTTTTTTTTTTTTTTTTTTTTGTTTTTTTTTTCTTTTTTTTTTGCTTTTTTTATTTTTTCTCTCGTTTGTAATCACGTGTGTGTTTTTGTCCCATTAACAAAAACTTGCCTCGAAGTGCGGCGACGGCGTTGAACCGATCGTGGTAAGTTTTATTCCTCCTTTCCCACTTTAGACATAGATCGCAAGCAAGTAAAAAAAAAAAGAAAAAACGAAACGACGAGAGATCTTCGAGATTTCGACGGTCCTCGTTTTTTTTTTTCGAAAATCGCAATTACCGGGAATTACGAAACTTCGGAAAATGCGGAAACCCGCACGTAGAAGCTTGTTTTTTTTACGCGGATTTATTTGTTTATTTATTTGTTTAATTATTCAGTTGGCAGAATTCTACTTTGAAAATTGTTAAAAAAAAAAAAGATACTTTTTTTGGTGAATTTTTTGAGATTTCGAATGAAGAAATTGATGCAGGGTTTTTTTGGGCTTAATTAATACACTCTTGAAATACATCGAACGAAATTTTTTTTCCCATATTTCGTGCACTTTTGACCTACAAAAAAAAACCAAAATACAAAGCCTCGATAAACAAAAAAAAAATAAACAATTTGTTTCTTCGCTGCTTTTCGCCAAATACAAACAAAAAAATAGTGAAAATATAAACTTTGACTTTTCGAATTTTTCGAAACTTTTCTACTTTTCGAAAATTTCAGCACCAAGCTCAAAACCCCTAATTCGGACAAAATAAAATATCGATTTTTTCCAAATTTTCAAAGTAGAGATCTTGCCCCTGTTCGACTGCATGAAAAAAAAACGATTTTTTGTTTTTTTTTCTCGTACTTTTGGTATCTGTATTCGTTGCTGTCTGATTCGTATTTTGTTATCTGTAAATAAAGTTGTTTTTTTTTTTTTCGTCGATCGACGAAAATTTTCAAAATCCTGCATGATCGACTACTTATTTCGAAACCCAAACCTTTCCTCGAATCCTTATTAAATGTTGCTTATCGACCAGTGTGCGTTTTTTTCTTTCTGTTTTTCTCTGTTTTTTCTTTTTTCGGTATTCAGTATTCGTCGTGTGAAAATTGTCAAGATCACGAGGGGAAAGAGAGAGAGAAGAGAGACGAGAAAAAAAATAGTCGCGAGAGTTTACGATGTTTCGTATGTTATTTTTTGGGGAAGAAGACATGCGAGGCACGATTTTGTTGAAAAATTAGATAACGATATTTTCGAAAAAAACAAACAATGCGAAAACAAACGAAAAAAAAAACGTAGGGCGCTACGATCAAGACCTGCGAAGAGACCGGAAAGATCGTCATTGCCAGGATCATGCACGGTGGCGCCGCTGATAGATCGGGCCTCATTCACGTCGGCGATGAAGTCATCGAGGTCAACGGTATCAGCGTCGAAGGAAAAACACCAAACTGCGTTCTCAAAATCCTGGTTAGTCTAACACCCGAAATTCAATTATTTCGATTCGTGCATCAAATTTAAAAACTACGAAAATCAATTTCTTTCTTTTTTCAATTATCGAAAAAAATTGAAAAGAAAAATTACGAATATTGAATTAGTTCAATTGAATTGAGCAAACATTGCTAAAATTGAAGTAATTGAATTGAATTGAAAAACTGCTGAAATTCAATTATTTCGATTTCTGCATCACATTGAAGAGCAACGAAAATCAATTTCTTTCTTTTTTTCAATTAATTATCGAAAAAAATTGAAAAGAAAAATTACTAATATTGAATTAGTTTAATTGAATTAAAAAAATATTGCTAAAATTCAATTAACTGAATTGAATTGAAAGAAACATTGCTAGAATTGAATTAATTGAATTGAAAAAACTATTAAAATTGGATTAATCGAATTGAATTGAAAAAACAATTAAAATTGAATTAATCGAATTGAATTGAAAAAACTGCTGAAATTGAATGAATGGAATTGAAAAAAAAAACATTGCTACAATTGAATTAATTGAATTGAAAAAAACTATTAAAATTGAATTAATCGAATTAAATTGAAAAAACTGCTAAAATTGAAAAAATTGAATTGAATTGAGAAACTGCTGAAATTGAATTAATTGAATTGAGAAAAATCCCTAAAATGAATCGGTTCAATCGAATCGAAAAAATATGAAATTGAATTACTTGAATTTAATTAAAAACAAGAAATGCTACAATAGAATTATTCGAATTGAATTAAAAAAAAAATTATTAAATTTAATTACGCCAATGATTAGTCCCTGGGATGAACTTAAAGACCCTCTTTCAATTCAGCAAAATTCCGAGGGTACCATCACTTTCAAGATCGTTCCTGCCGACAGCAAAGGCGGCATCAGGGAGAGCAAGGTAATTTTTCCCGATATTCAATAATTATTCAATCATTCTTCTGTAATTCTTCCAAAATTAATTTTATTTCCGTGACTAATTATTTAAAAAATAAATTAATTATTCAACTTTTAAAAAAAATCTATAAAATTTCACGTTTAAAAAAATCAAAATTTGTCAAATTTCATTAAAAAAAACTCATTAAAATTCACAAAATTGTTTATTGCTTATAAAAAATTAAAAAATCCAAAATTTGTAAAAATACGTTTCAACTTTAAAAAAAATCTATAAATTTTCACGTTTAAAAAAATCAAAATTTGTCAAATTTCATTAAAAAAAAAAACTCATTAAAATTCATAAAATTGTTTATTGCTTATAATAAATAAAAAAATCCAAAATTTGTAAAAATACGTTTTAGGTTAGAGTGCGAGCGCATTTTTCCTACAAAGCTGAGGACGACCCTTATATTCCGTGCAAGGAAGCGGGTCTCGATTTTTCCCGAGGCGACGTTCTCCACATCGTCAGTCAGGACGACGCCCACTGGTCAGAATGATACATATTTCCCTAAAAAAAATTTTTCAATTTCCAACTCTTTTCAACGAAGCCCAAATTTCGAATTTCCTTTTTTTGATAATTTTAGGTGGCAAGCGAGACGCGAGGGTGATCGAAACACGAGAGCGGGTCTCATACCGAGTCGAGCCCTCCAAGAACGGAAAATAATACTCGAGAGACAAACGAAGGATAAAAATGACGACGAGCAGTCGGACAATTTGAGTGAGTACTCAAATTTGAGTAATTTCAAAAAATTTAATTTACGATTTATCGAGCATGTTTGTGTCAAATCAAATTTAATTAAATTAAACTCGCATTTTTGAAACAGAAGAACAATTGGATTTTTTTTTTCGAATTGATTTTTTTTTTTCGAATTGATTTTTTTTTCGAATTTCGTATTTAAGTTGTCTCGTATTTTTTATTTCGATTTTTTCGCGTCAATTCGGAAATGAAGTTTTTTTTAAATATTAAGTAAAAATGTTAATTATCGAAAAAATAAAAAATCGTTCAGTCCAAAAAAATTTCAACGTTCGAAAATCGATGAGTCACGAAAGCACGACGAGGATATTTTGGGTATCCATTCTTCGATTTTTTCGTTCTTGTTTTCATTAAAATGAATTAATTATATATCTAACTACCTTAAACCGTTTTATCAATAATATGCACGTTTTTGGGTACATATACAGGGTGTCCAACGACGAAATGTCATCCGTGAAATGGGGGGCTGGGGGTGAAATTCCGAGTCGATTGATAGAGGGTCGAACTTTTTTTTTCGATTCTGGAATAGGTTTGAGTATCTATTTAATCGAAAATGTTCAGCTGATTACGAATATCATCGAATTTTCGTCGAAAGCACTGCACGAAGCAAAAAAAATCGTGGTTTCAGAGGTTTTTTACGATTTTTTCATAGAAATTTTGGGTTTTTGGGGAAATTAATGGTAGATTCGTGCTCAGGGGATAAAATTGCATCGAAATGAACCAATTAAAAAAATATAAAAAATGCAAAATTTTTCTGTATTTTTGGGGAAAATAAGTTTTTTCACTAAATCATCGATAACTTTTTTTCCTTTAGGATTTGGCACTCCACTCTGTGCTCAATCTCTTCGTTACGATTTTCTCTTCAAAATGCTTTTTTTTAATTCAAATCCGATGATTTTTCGATTTTTGGCAGAATTTCAAAGTTGGACCACCGATTTTTGCTCATTTTTCCATACATACCCCTTTGGCCTCGTATTTTGCCATTTTTCAAGTGGACTTTCCGAGAAAACTATACAAGATATCGATATAAATCCAACGCCATTATTTAAGTCAGGCAAAAAGCTTTTCCAAACACACCCTATGAATCTCCATAGCATACAAGAATCTTACTCTACGACCTTTTGAAATCTCGTGATTTTTGAGATTTTTCAAAAGTGGCCAAACAAGTCGAAAAATTTTTTTTTCGTTTTTAAACTCTCAAAAGGGTCTAATTAATCGTAAATTTTCCGCTGATTACGAATAAGCTCGAGTTTTAGCCAAAAGTACAAAATTAGACTACGAAAATGCAAAAAAAACGTTTCTAGGATATAATTTTGACATTTTTCTCCAGAAATCGAAAGTTCAAAGGAAATAAAATGGATTTGTCCCTAAATCCCCCGTTTCACGTATGACATTCCGTCGTCGGACACCCTGTATACTTATTTTTCGAAAATTGAATAGATTTAGATAATAAATATTTCCGATTAAAAAAGCACGAATTATTCGGAGATTTTTAAGCGAACGATTCAAAAATTCGTAAATTCGTAACCTAATCGATAATAAAAACCGACTAATTTATAATCATAAAAAAAATCATAAAATAAAATAAAAATGTTTGTCTTTTTCTCGACCTAACCCGGTGTACGGTGTTAGGCTTGTGTTCTGTTCCAGTGCCTTTGCCCGCATTGTGCCCCCGTCCCAGTACCTCTTCTTTGCACGCTTCGCCCACAAAGTGCAACTTGCAAGGAACAAAAACTAAAAAAATCATGTATGACGCTGCAGAGAACGACGATTTCGATCGAGAAGAGATACCGACTTACGAAGAAGTGGCGAAGCTCTATCCAAGGCCAGGACTCTATCGACCGGTGGTACTTATTGGACCACCGGGAGTCGGAAGAAACGAGCTCAAAAGACGTCTTATGGCGACCGACTCTGACAAATACAAGACGCCTGTACCCTGTACGTTCATTTTATCTATTTATTAAATTAACGAGATGAAATTTATGATTTTTTTTGAAATATTAGATTAAATCGAAATTTTTAAATATTTATTTGTGGGATTTATTTATTTAGCAGAGGTTTTATTTGAGAGGTTAAATTGATCGGAGAAATTAATTTCATCGTAAATTAAATTAATCGGAGAAATTAATTTCATCGTAAATTAAATTAATCGGAGAAATTAATTTCATCGTGAATTAAATTAATTTCATGGTGAATTAAATTAATTTCATCGTGAATTCAATTAATCTCATAAATTCAATTATTAAGCTAAAATCTCACGATTATAAATTAATTTAATCTCATATATTAATGTAATCTCATAAATTGATTAAATCAAACAAATAAAACCTCGAAATTAAATTAAAAAAAACCTCTCGAAATTAATTTTAAAAAATACAAAAATAAATTAAAAAAACCTCGAAATTAAATAAAATAAACCTCTCTAATAAATAGAATAAATCTTTCTAACAGAGAAATTTATTAATTTATCAGATTAATTTATGAAATCAACGAACTAGCTCGCGATCCAAATTCTTTTTTTTTTTTTGGAAAATCTCCTGTAGACGACGTCGTTTTGCAAAATTTTAGATTAGGTTAGGATTAACGTTCGAACGTCACGTGCTTTTTTTTCCCATAAGTTAAAGAAAGTCAAACAAACCCAAACAAAGTATTTTTGGAAATTCTAGGGAAATAGAATCGACTTTCTAGGGACTTAACCGAAATTTGTCGTCTTAATTGAATTCCAGACACTTCGAGACCACCAAAACCGGGGGAGATAAACGGGAAGGAGTATCACTTCGTGACACGTGAGAAAATGGAGGAGGACATACAGGCGAGCAAATTCATAGAGTTTGGGGAATACAAGGGAAATTTGTACGGCACGAGCGCAGAGAGCGTGAGCTCTCTCGTTAACGCCGGATACGTTTGCTTGCTGAATCCTCATTATCAAGCGCTGAAAATGCTGCGAACACCGCAATCCAAGCCGTACGTCATCTACGTGAAACCACCGAGATTCGAAATACTCAAGGAGACGAGAAACGAGGCGAGGGCTCGTTCGACCTATGACGAAACGAATTCAAGGGGATTTACGGTAAGCTGATTTGAAAAGAAAAAATATTGCATTTTACTGCTTTTTGGTCAAGAAGAAATAGTTAAAAATGTTGTGAATTTGTATTTTATTTTTATTTTTATTGTTGTACCACCCCGTACACCCTTCCGGGTTTTTACGGCTCCCCACCTTGTTTCCTCCTG
>JAPYZJ010001571.1:0-28806 GCA_030522765.1 Ophioninae sp. B BG-2022a
GAGGAGTTCTCCGCTGCTCGAGAGTTGGGGAGATGGCTGTTACCCGTCGGTAAGGTAGGAGTTGGTCGGGTGCGCGTCCTCGGCCACCGTTCCGTCACAATATATATATATATATATATATATATATGCATATCTCCAAACTGGAATCGTGATAGCTCGTGTATATATATATATCCATACACATACATATACGATCTCTAATATACATGTATATATATATTAATATATATATATATGTATTATGAAAGATCTCTCGGTTTTTACAGAGAGCATCAATATTTATGTTGCATAATGCATTTGTAATTGCCGCGTGTACACTCTATTTGTTCCGATTTTGTAATGCCATGAAAATGTATGAACCGATAGCTATTATTGGGAGAAAGCCATCTCTCTCTCTCTCTTTCTATCTGTACTACTGTACTTCACTTTCCGCCCTTCGCAATTGCGAAGGGAAAAGCCACAGGGGGAAGAAACGATGCAGCAAAAAAATACGTCGTTCAATCTACGGAAACGAAACACTACTTACCTTTTTTTCTCAGCACTAACAATCCAATAATGGTGGAACGAACGAACGAAAAAATGATACGCAGATTAAGAGGTTATTTTTTGGATTTTTTGAATGTATGTGTAATACATGTGTGTAAAAAATTTGATTAATTTGGCTGATATGTTTTGTAATTAATTATTCGTTGTAATTATTTTTGGAAATTACATTTTGTAATAGTCGTTTTCGAGAAAACCTACGAAGAGTCTTATAGACGCTTCGAGTGAGGGAAAATATTTTTTATGCTTTGAAATATCTTTTTTATGAAAAAATATTTTTTGTTTTGAATTGATCTGCCTCGTTATTTATTATTAATAATAAATACTGGTTATTAGTTATTAATAATAAGTAACCAGTAAAAATTAGTAAATAAATATTAATATAAATCACTGACGATCCCTCTAAACCTGGCGAAGACCAAAAACATTATTTTAACTTCGTCACCGAAGTGCTAGATTCGTCAGGAAGAATTGAAAAAAAAAAACTTAAAAAAAACAACTTGTCGAATAATTCTTCACGTGCAAAAGGTACCGTGGTGCTTTCCAAACCGATCATGCGAGTCCGCCCGAAGACATTAATCTCGCGAGCTCAGCATGTGGTACTTGTCGACACTTGGAGAGATCTTGACATTGACCAAGACTATTTGGACGCTCATGTCCTTTGTGATGGAAAGGCTTTCGTGACGAAGTAACAGGAGGCAAAAAAGCAGGAAGAAATCTCACAGAGGTCAGTATATTTCACCATCCAATAGGTGGTAGCTTTGGACGTCCAGCGTTTATCCAACATCCGGTCTGTTGGTCCGAGACGTACGAAAAACTTGAGCTGACGCGATACATCTCAATCTTGTTGCATCGCGTCGTTGGACGGCGGCTTGTGGGCGGACGAGAGAATGAGGGACGAGGGAATTGAATGGAGCCAACGATTGATGCAGCCGAAAAGAGGGACGAAGAGAAGCTGAGAGAGAGATAGAGTAAGAGAATTCGCTCGACCGTTTGGCTGAATTTATCGACAACCTGTACATGCCGTCTATGAAGGATAAGACGATGTTCGTTGGTGGTATCCGATCGATGGAAATGGACGATGTTCTTCCATACGGCGCATTCGCCCAATATAATCCAGATTATCGCACTTTACAATCCATCCTTCCTACCAACCAAGCTTCCTACCACCAACCTAAACCGGACCTGGACGAGCTTTCCCGTTCGATGAAAGCTGGAAATGATTGGAGGAGTGCTCTTTTGCCGATCGCACTTCGGCAGACCTGAAGCTTGAAGGACGCGATTCCTATGACTCAACGGTCAAAGCAGCTCCAATCACGCCCTATTAGCTGCCAACGATCGCCACGCGTGACTGACAGCCAGTGCAACTACGTCTGAAGCCTTGAGGCTCTTCATGGTCCAAATGTACCTAACCAATTTCGACACGGCTCAACCTACAGACTTTTCCCAACGGCTAGCCCACCCGGATGACCAAAAAGTCCGAAACTGACGTCTGGGAACGTGTCGGACTATCAGGAAATCGCACTTTCCCTGGCGGACAGATGTGGAACACAACGAATCTTCGATTCTCGTCGTGTATTGATAAAAACAGCAACTGAAGGATTTTATCGTTCTTTTTCTCAGTTTTGTAATGTAGAGTGTTTTGGTTACTGGGCTACTTTCTAGTGTAAAATCTCTCAGTTACTGGGCTAGGTTCTAGTTAGGAATCTTCCAATTGCTGGGCCACTTTCTGCTGAAGCATTTACCAGGTACTGGTTCTTTTTCTAATGAAGAATTTTGCAACTGTTTGGCCTTTTTCTACTGAAGAGTCTTTAAGTTACTGGGTCACCTTCTAGTTAAGAATCTTCCAATTGCTGGGCCACTTTCTGCTGAAGCATTTAAGTTAAGAATCTTCCAATTGCTGGGCCACTTTCTGCTGAAGCATTTACCAGGTACTGGTTCTTTTTCTCTTGAAGAATTTTTGACCTCTTTGGCCTTTTTCTACTAAAGAATTTTCCAACTACTGGGCCTTCTTCTACTGGAGAATCTTCCAGTTACTAGGCCATTTTCTGCTCAAGGAGCGTTCAGCCAATAGACCTTCTTCAACTGATATATGTTGCAGCCAATGGACTTTCCTCCACCGAAGAATATTCCAGAAACAAATTTGGAAAAAAAACCCAAAATTAAAGGATGCAGGGTTCCATTTCTAACTTCCAAACTCGTACAAGAAAATAATCGATAAATGTTCTTGGCCATTAGCATCAAGTCTCGATCACGTGGTTTCACCGGATCCAATCCTGATAACGATCATCATTGAATATCAATCTCCCGGAGAAGAAACGAGACTTCCATGTAGGTCACGTGCCGCTTTCGAATTCGCGAACTCATAATTCACTGGGGCGCTCGCGCGTCCCCCGTTGTGCCTCTCGTGCGAGAGAGATTCGTATCTTAGCCGCGCGGTCACTCGCGACCCTCAGCGTCATCGATTAATTACGACTCAATTCGCGTGGAAGGAACGACGAAGCGAGCCGACCGCTCTATACGCGTCCAGATGTTATCGCGATAGTCGTTTACGTGTCCACGCCTGGGGGATGATGGAACGAGATAGATGGAATATTGGTGGAGAACCCATGGACCCCTGGAGTCTCCGGCTTCGAGAATTCTATTTTCTTAAGGGGGATCATCGCGAGAGACCAAATGGAAGAAAACGTCTGAATACCCGCGAATCCTGGGAACAAGAGAAGAGACCGTACAGCTGGGATCGAAGGAACTCCAACTATGCATAAGCGAACGCACGACGAGGAAGAGACCCAAAAATCATCAAGGAAAGCGACGACCAGAATTCCCATGGCAGAGAGAAAACCACGGAAACAGAGAGAGGGAGATGATAATAGAATTTATTATCCTCCTGTACAAACTTTCGAGAAAAGGAAAAGTTATTTTCAAAAAAGTAATAAGAGAATTAGATTAAATATACAGATAAAAAAATACTAAATAAAGGTAGAAGATAAGAAAAATGATAATAATAGACATATTAATAGAATTGAAGAAATCGGGGTATGTTCAGGAAAAGAAGAGTGTAATTTATAGAAAGATTACTATAAAAGACAATAAGGTATACTCTCAAGTATGAAGCAATAAGGGCCCAAAATAACAATAAATTATTATACAATACACAAACTATATGCAACAAGAAATGTAGGAATAAGGGTAAAAAGATAGCAAAGAACAAAACTGATATACTTAGAAATAAAGTGAAATTAGGTACACTTTTAATTAACAAAGGGTGTAATATTTTAAAAAATATTACATATGAAAATAAATTATGCAAACAAAAAGATAACTAAATGAGGGTAGGAAATAATCATAAATAATTACAAAATACATAATCTATTCAAACCAAAATAATACATAAATATCACAAGCAAATACCAAAAAAAACAATTTTCATCAAAATAAAGTCAGAACTAACGTGAGAATTAACAATAAAGCGAAAGATAGATATGAGAATGCATCAACAATGTCAAGAAAGAATAAATTTACTTGAGACTAAGATTAAGCTGGGAACTGAAGGCTGAACTAGAATTTACGCAAATATAAGACAGTGAGAGCGAGAGAGAGAGAGAGGAGTCAAAATAATGAAGGGATGGCAAGGCGAGGAGAAGGCAAAGAGATGAGACAGAAGACGAGGATGCCACAGCAAGAGGGAGCTCGTTGAAGAGAGAGACCCTCCGCTGGTCGTGTCCGGTATCTCGGGCGTGCGACCAAGTGGGGTGATTGTGGCCAGTCATGAGGAGAAGGAGCCAGCCGTACAGTGAATGAGAGAAGAGGGAGGTTAAAGGAGGAGAATGAGAAGTTTGGGAGGATGAGGCTGGCTCCGCTTGTACACGACAAGAGAGATAGAGAGAGAGAGAGAGAGAGAAGAGGTTCGGACTTGAGAGATCAATAAACGACCCTCCACAACCTGGACACTCGGCCCATCCTTCATCCTCGCATCTCCCTTGCACATCGACCCTAACAACCTCCGCATCTCTTCGTGTTCTATCACTGCTACTCTGCTGAGTCTACATTACGCCGATCGCGGCATCCCTTGCATCACTGATACATCTCTGCCTCTTGTAAGACACCCAGCCAAAATGCTTCTTTTTCGATGTTGAAACGTCCACCAATTTACCCCTTCACACACGTCAAAGTTCCAACGTGACTAATTGGTCTTTGAGTGATGATTAGCCAAGCCAATCTTCATGGGCGGGGCATCTATGATCCAGAATCATTTAGGAACCATTTTCCTGAAAAAAGGACTAATTATTTGGCATTCAAGTCCCAAAGACAACATACTGTAGATTCGTCAAAACATCTCACCATCAGGAACAAAAAGCTATGAAACATCAAATTCGTCAAGATATTGTACCATCGAGATTAGAAAGTAACCGTGCCATCAAGCTTTAGATCAAAACTCTGTTGGATCAGAATCTGAAAACTTTGTAACCTCAGTTCCAAAAAGTTATCAAATATTAGACACCCTGAGAGTCTAGAGTAACACTTATAGGAATCACCGAGCCATCAAGCTAGGTGGATTTCAATCGTCGTATTCCATGAGACTTCATGGTATCAGTTTCAGAAAACCACTAAGCGTCAGATTCGCAAAGACGCCACCAGATCCAATAAAACATCAAGCTCACCAACCGAAGACCACCGCATACACTGCTACCAGTTGATCCTCTCCGACCTTCAAAAACTCCTCACCAGAAAAGCCCCCCAATACAGTGCAATGCTTGACAAAAGAGGCAGAACATGGCACGATGACTTTTGTCGACTGACGTTTCAACCTTTTCGATAATGGCAGTTTCCAGGCAAAAACATCATCATCAGAGGTAGTCACGCCTATCTGATTCTACACTACGATCCAACACTACTTCTCGTCCAACCCAAATACGAAGTATCAGCGTTAGAAAGACCAGTAGCATAATAGTATATATCAGAACAGTAGTAGTACACTCTTCGTTTATCCAGCAAACGTTTCCAGTCTCCAGACCAATTTGAGTGGTATTCGGTGGGAGCTAGAAGGCGAAGTAAAAACCGCCGGAGCGTGGCAAAGAGGGTGAAGGATTGGAAGGGAAGTGGGCTTGCCTTGGCTAAACTCGAACGCGAAAGAGACGAGGCAGAGGTGGCTGGCGGATGATGAAAGAGGGAGTGAAAGAGGAGTTTCGGACTTTTACGGTACGGGCTGGTCGTTCTCTTGGCGGAAAGGCGCGAGGATAGAGCTCTATAGAGAGGTAACCATTGGAGGTGGGAGGTGAATGAGAAGGAGGATGAGGTCGACTCGATGCACTGGTGCGGCGTCGAAGGCACGCGGGTCGGACGATAAAGAGGTGGTGGATGGGAGGGAAGCGAAGTAGAGGTGGGGAGCACAGTTTGCGGATGCCGCGAGCAACTGGTGGTGGAAAAACACGCTCGTTCGCGTTCACCACCCCCTTAGCACATCGCGATTCTCTACCTCAACCGAGCCGCTTTACCATGCTTTTACTCCATCCCCTCCTACAGCTCTCAGTCCTATCTCCCATTGGGACGCTTTTACATCCCTTCGTCACTCTCCCTAACCGTTCTTCCCATCGTTTATTATTTTTCTCCACGCTGGAACTCCTCCTCTGTGTACCCTCAAAGTGTAGTCTCCGCTCGGGATTTCACCTCTCGGTCATGCTTTTATGAACACGCTAATGCCAAACAAACGCAAACGTCTGAGGGAACGATACAGTCATGAGGGATGCGGGGTTAGGTGATGATGTCAAATGCAAAAAGGCCAATGATGGTCGTCAGTAAATCTGGGATCAAAGGTGGTGATTATTGACTGGTAATTAACGCTGTTGAAGGAAGGAAGTCTTTTTTCGTATTTCCCAATGATGAACGAGTTTCCAACCCGAACAGTCTTCAGCTCAGACTGGTTCACTCACTTCGCATTTGGAGAACTCAATCTGACTGGAGCTCAAAACTTGAATCAAGGGGTCATCTTTGAAACTTCGATGACCAAGATTACACCCGAAAGTTGGCACGTGTAAAAAGTGGTGAAGGTTTGAAGACTCGTCGGAGATTATCACCCTTCGTTCGAAAGTGAAAATCCAGACGCGATCCTAATTCCCCGAGTGTTCATTAGATCTTGCAATATTCACGGTCTAATCCCTCAGATCAGTGGGCCCCATGGTGGTTAAGCCATCATTAAGACTCGAATAATTCAGGTTAACATAGACGAGAGCGTAAAATGGCGAGAGGAACGGTGGCGAGAGACAACACGTGAGTCGACGTTGCCAACCGGGGTAATCTCAATTTGCATTTTCGTCCTCTGTTTCTCTGCGTCATGTGTGAGTGTACATACTCATTCTGTTTGCTACTCTCTTGCTCTCCCAATCTCCCCTCTATGTGGGATGGCCATTGTCGACGGTGGAAGAATAAATATTTGAGAATCGAGGAAAACAAACCCTTTTTTTCACTTCAACCCTCATCCCCAATCTGTCACCTTCTCATCGCCTTTCCTCTTCCTCCGTTTCTCTCTCTCCCCATCTTCATCACGACTTTACCATATCCAACGGTCTAGGATTAAGCTGCCTAACTATTTCCCCGAAGAAGAGGGGGGACGCGTCGACGTAGTCTCGTCGTCGTCAAACACCCAAAATAACCATCAAGATTCCTCGTCGCCAAGGCCTCAACCCAACGACGAAGAAAACCCACCCAGTGATCATTATAGCATCCAGGCTTCCTGCGTTCTAGTTGCACCAACAAAAAACAAACCGAAACGCCACTCGAGGCAAGCTCGTTTATCAAGTCAAATTGACCAAGGGGAGTGTGGAAACATTTGGTGATGAAGACAGCCTTGGATCATGCTATTTCAAGGTTGAAGACGTTGAGTCTCATGATGTTCATTAGTACATTCTTACGTGTACCTGAACAAGTCCTCTTTGATTTTTCCCCAGCTTTTATCCTGTCAATCATCCTCATCGTTTCATTGCGATATTTCCATCAACACCCGCATCCTAATTTTACATCCTTAAACGTTTTGGCACCCATTTTGGTCCTTTGTGGAAAACTTCAAAGTGGGAATATCGCACCTAACCTTCGGCTATCTCCAGGCAACGTTAAATTACCATCAATCGATAGTATCGTTCGAGTATCGATTCCCCTGGAATCCCGTGAGTCATGGGCGAACAGTAGTATCAGCCGAAGACTGCTCGAGTCCGAAGAGGTTGATGAGGAAGACGTGGATGAAGAGGAGGAGAAGGGAGGTGCGGTTCACCTCGTTCGACTGTCCTTGTGGAATTGGTTTCTTCGTGTAGTAAGGCGTGGTGCACAGTGATGGGGAGAGAGTGAGGAAGGGGGTAGGGGGTAGCTAGGGTATTACACATTGGCGAGGCTATCCCTCTCTGGTTCTCTTCGTCTCACTCCCTCCGAGTATACAGTTGTCAGTATTGCCTGCTCTCATCCTTCCTCTCTTACGACCTCCTGTCTCTCTTTCTTCCTCCATCCTGCTCGTCCATCCAGAGTCCTCTTCCAGGAGTTTGGAAGCTGAGGGGCCTACACGAGGAGGAGAGAACTCGTCTTTCCCTCTGTCTAGCTCTCGTCGTATTTTGGCTGGGGGTGGGTTGCTGGGCAAATACAGGCTATGCATAACAATCGATCTCCCTGGAAACTATAGGGGCGGGATGCTGGTCAGCGGACGGATAAAGGATCGAATGGTCCAAGGATAGAGAGTTAGCTAGGGAAGATGAAGGTGCTAGTAGTGGCTATAGGTGGTGTCGGTGTTGGGCGATGGTAGTTGCGCGTAGTCTCAGTCGTTATGCAGGTATAGTGATGGACAGATGGACAAGTGGATGGACGGGCAAGGTGGCTGCCGCTTCTGGCGCTGGTCTTCCATTGGTTCGGGTAGTTGGTTGTTACCTTGCCTCGTTTTTGCCTGGAATCGACCAAATATATCGTTAAGATGAGGAAAGTGGTCTTCCAGATGGGCCACTAGTCGAATACAATCTACACTCTCCTTTAAACCCTGTCTGCCCAACCCTGCTGCAACTTTAAGACCTGCTGGAATCGCCACACTTGGATGTTTCTTTACAAAAGCCAACACCTAGCAAGATGCTGACTGACCGGTTGCCTAGAGGGTGCCAATGAATCGCGAAATCGTCGGGACGAACAACCCAGACTAGGAAACCCCTTTCTATCCTTCAGAACCAATTCGACTCCTTACTGGATAAGCTACGTTTTCTAGACTCCAGTCGAATCACCAAGCCGCATAGGAAATACCTCTACCGGAAGACACAAACAAATGACTTTCGCTTCAACCCTTTCCCTCGGACCCCTTTTTTTCCTCATTTCCATTCGGAGAAGGACCACCCAAATTTTTCGTTCTCCAGACAACGGAATAATGCGGAAAACAGAGTTTACGATCGTATCAGCTATGAAGACGTCCTATATGTGCTCGCATTGCTGCTCAAGTATACATCCGTGAAAGTCGTTTCGTTCGGTAAATCGTAGGCACGTACAGAACCAAAAACCGTTCTCCGACGTAGACGAGAAAACGGAGTCATCGGTCAACCAGCATTATGGCATTTGCATGTTATTTACTCGCGAGCCACCGAGTACATTTGTTTGGATTATCCCCGAAATAAACTGGTGCTCGTTCGCCGCTTTAGCTCTCTTGCTCTCGATTCGATGCATGCAACGCGTCCACTTCCCTCATCCCTCTTTGCTCTGTACCAACGCTGGACAACCACCCAGAGAGCGCAAAAGTACGTACGTGATTTTCACAAATATATATCCTCCCAAGTGGCCTCATCTGTACCGCGGTTGTTCATCTTCCGCCTGAAATGATGGGCACACCAGACCCACTAGAAAACCAACAAATCGCTTCAGTTTGTTCACTTTACGTTTTACCATCCGTAACGTATACGGAGGGCTGAGTTGCACACAAAGATTCGGAGGTAACCAAACGACCGTTAAAGAAGGAACATCAGACAGGTCCATCAGGGTTCTTGACCTGTGAGGATATTGAATCAGGCGTTTCTTCAGGATAGCACTTCGGTACCTTGACTACCTAATTGCGTAGTCTTTAGGAACCTCAATATCCATTTGCTACTAAAGGCCATTGAAGACTGGATACTGGAAAACTACAAGATTAGGTGAACGAAATTTACCTGTAATCCGGTAAATGAGTCATCGAGTTTAGTTATTAAAATACAACAATGACTTTGTCCAATCCATTTAGACTGGCTCGTATCTACAATGGCTAAACATCGTCCTGATGTTCTGAAGTTTCTTTCCATTTGTCACGAAGCAACCTGAATCAGGTGGCAATTTCGTGCTAATTGCGAAATTATCCGATCGAATCAGGTTTGATAATGACTGCCATGTGATGACTCTCGAAGAGTTCCTCATCGTGTTTTCTATACTGTAACCTCATCCCAATGAAGCCACACGCGCTTACGCCCTGCAACCGTCACATGTTCTGTACATCAGCAATCAGCTCGCGTCGTCCTTGCTCGTGTTTCCGCGATTGGCAGAGATTAAACGTGCAATTAATGAAAACGAGGCGGTCTTGGTTGGATCACGACGTGGAAGGAGGCCAGTACGAAAGGAGCGAGCCTTGGATAAGAGCAAGAGAAGGGAGAAAAATGTCGAGGGAGGAGAAACCCGGAGAGCTTCGAATCGAACGTTCATTTCCAATTAGTCCCCGTGCGATTCGCTGATGCGCGTCCACCTATCACCCCCTCTAATTTCTTTCAACTTTTTGTACGTTCTTTTCTTTCGAATCCTCACAGCCAGAATTAACGTTTTCCCATTCAATGTCTACATGCGCAGAGCGTGTCTGTTTATACCGGCCAATTGTGCAATCATGCATCAAAGTTACCGCTGGAATCAAGCTACATCCGTTGGGTGTCTGGAGGACTCATTTCATGGGAATAATGCCTGATGCCAGACTCGAGCTAACAAAAACTTCAATTTACAAGTAACTCCGAGTTCAACCTACATTTCAAATTTTTTATACGAGACATTCACCAGAAATTCGACAAAATTGTCATTCGGTCCATTTCGGAAATTTCATGAATGTTATTATTCAAAAATACGCGCTTATTCCATGTATGAAGAAAGACAATATGAATAGTAAGTATCCCATTTTTTGAAGGATTTGTGACTGTAAAATATAACAAACTTTAAATAGCCTCACGTTTTTCAAATCCTTTTTTTACCAAACATTGAATAATCAATTCTTCAATGAAAATCCATTCTGACAATTAAAATACCACAAACGATTTATTCTACCATACTGTTCCGTTCCTATACAGAAGTGCTGGAAATTCAGCTGATTTAATGTATAACGTTTTTTTCGAAATTGTCCTTCCAAGTAAATAAAATTAGACGATGAATGGAAATCCATTATTTTTTAAGTTAACTATTCCCGTCGTATCCAAGTAGTTTTCCACCACCGGTCACCCATCCGAGTACTGTCCCCATAAAAACTCCATGATCATCTCTAGCGTCTTTTCTTCGTCCGTTCATCCGGAAATTCAAAAATCTCGTTTACGACAAGGCTTCGCAAATTTATGTCAATTTCGTCAATTAAGCTCGAGCTCGTGAAGGACTCTTCGCATAAATATGTAAAAGTTACGAGGAGTATCAAAGCGGAGAATACCAGGTACACGTCTTTGATACGAATATGCTCGAAAACGACTGCTCTGATGGGCCATATAAGCTTCGCTTGTCCATCAATGTCTTCGTTCTGATAGACTCGACGAGGAACATCAGATCGTCGTTTCCCCCCCCCCCCCTCCCTCCCTCCACGTCCCTGGCTTCTCCCCACCATTCTCTCTCAGCCAATCCACCTCACCCCCCCGCTCGAATAAAATACGCTTAAG
This sequence comes from Ophioninae sp. B BG-2022a, assembly GCA_030522765.1. Taxonomy (NCBI): domain Eukaryota; kingdom Metazoa; phylum Arthropoda; class Insecta; order Hymenoptera; family Ichneumonidae; species Ophioninae sp. B BG-2022a. The sequence continues at coordinate 11,418 of JAPYZJ010001571.1, forward strand.
GGGGATTCGATGGAAAGCAATCCTGGCCACGATCTCGCTCTTCGACTCCACCCGTTCGACCTCCGTGTCTTCGGCTCATCGAACTTGTAAGATGTGCGCTCACGTTGATTTTCCAAGATCCGCATAATTCCACGATCATTCAATGACCACTTGGACAAGTCTACGTTCCCAATCCGTGTTTCTCTGTCTCCGTACGTTTCCAATTATATGAAATCACCGATCGATGCTACGGATGCAACGTGGGAGCTTTATTGACCAGGCGTCCTCATCATCAAAGATCAAAATCATTCCGCGTTGCTTCGTTGTACGTCATTATGCGCGAATTTTAAATCCTCGATCGTACGGATGTGATGCTATCGAGGAAAGAGATTTTGGACCTGTTGGGTCTGAAGACTCGGCGTGGGTCGATTTAAGATTGATTTTTGTTGAACTTATTAGATAGTTGGTTTTATTGACAGCTTTGGATTAATCTTGACAGCCCTTGGAATTTTGAGTTTTTTTCAACCGTTTTTGGACTTGCTACGTTTGATGACTTGCCGTGGGACGATTGATGATTCTTTTTGATCCAACTCGTTGAATACTTGGTTATATTGACAGCTCTTGACAGCTCTGGGAATTAGGGGTTTTGACAGCCATTTTCAAACTTTCATATGCGACTAGATTTTTTTTTTCGTCGCCTACAATTTTTTTTTCGAAAGACGTGGCGAATTTATTTAATGATCATTAATTTAAAAAATATATTAATCATAAATAAATGAAAACCATTCATTTCCAACGATACAAGTTTAAAACCCATAAATCATAATCGTGAAAAATACTGATGACCACTGATTTTCCTCGAATAGCCACTAATCGGTTTTTCCCAAGATCTGTGCGATGCAATTTATCATGACACGTTCATAAAATACTATTAGAATGACGATAGTAGAGATTTTACAAAAACGAGCTCAGATATTTCGCTATCCAAGGTCGCCCTTCTCGAAGATATTCTATTTGGTACATTGGAATTATATTTATTTCGAGAAACATCGGATCTCGTTGAGGGCAAAAAACAAAAGCTCGGGAAAAATAAAATAAATGAGAATGAGAAATAAATATTTATGATCGTATTCCTCGAGCCTCCTCTTTCCTCTTCAATCTCTGACGTCTTAAACGAATCTAATTAATGTGTACCGCATCTGCATTATTTGTTTAGTTTCATTTCATTATACTTCGCGACGAGGGAAAAGGGGGATACCGAATGCGACGATTTTATGCAAATTTTTATGTAAATGTATATATATACATTTATTCACATGCATATAGAAAGAGGAAAATGTGGTACAGAGACAAAAGAGACGAAAGTTTTGCCCTTGTGTCACCAGGGATCTTCGCCCCTTTCGGTTTCGAGCTTTCGTACTAAAGGAGAAAGGGAACGATAGAAAGGGCACGAAAGAGAACGAGGAAAGAAAGAGAAAGACAGATTTTGCACCTTTTCCTTTAAGGGGGCACATCCAAGTATGATCGAGCAAATTTTAATTAAAAAAAAAATTTTTTTATCCAAATCGATCAATGTTAATAATATTTGTCTCCAACACTATCTATCCGATTAATCCAACTATTTATTTGAAAGTATAAATATTAAGGTGAACTGACAAAATTTATTATAACAATTTATCGACTGAGATCGTTGTTATTATAACTGAAGTAAAACAAGTTCGTCGCAGACATGGTCCTGATGATCCTGATGACTCTCAAACGCAGTCTATTAAACTCAAATCAAACATCTCGTAAAAATTCCCAAAATATAACACATGAAATTTTTCGCATTGTAAAATTATTAAAAAATCAATATTTTCACAAAATTACAGCTGATTGAAATTTACATTAATTTTTAAAGTTTCTGAATTAGTTAGGTAAACAAAAATTGAGTAAAGAAGATCCTATCGTCCGAAGTAAAAAAACTATTCGAAAATATTTTTTCGAAATTTGGAGGGGATTGGTCAAATCGTTTACTGATTATTTCGTGGACCGTCTTCGAAAATACGCGCCTGGTCACTCAGTCCGGTAAATAAATTACAATTTTTATTGGGTGGGAAAACGATGTTTTAATTCTTAAAATTTAAGGAATATTGAAAAATATTAGCAAATTTCATTTTCACCAAGTTGTTCCCACACTTTTTTTGTTTAAACATGTATTTTCCGATTTTCTTTCTGGAAATTTTTACGAAATTAGAATTATTTTTCCTATTGAGTAATTACGTAATTTTTATTTTTGCAACATAGTTCCCCCTTAAAACTTTCTCTCCCTCGCTCTTCTGTTTATTATTTCTTTTTCTTCTCCCTCTCTCCTTCTCTCTTTTCACATGCAGAAGAATTTTCTTATGGCCGAAATCACAGCCCTTAATTCATATTATTATTGTTACCATTATATTTGTTGTTAGCGTTGTGGGTTCACAATTCGGAACCCTTCTTCTCATCTCTTCTTCTCACCCTCCAACCCTCGTACTCTCGTACTTTCAGAGTCGATCTACGAATAATAAAAGGTTTCTCCATTCATAATTCATTATGTTTATTCAGCTCTCATTAATCCTTTGATTAACCGTATTTCATTATTTAAATTCCGAAGTGTGGTGTGTCGGTTGGCCCGAGAGGAGGATGCCGAAGAGTCGGTGGTATTAATCGTCGAGCAAAGGAGACACCGAGGAAAATAAATTCTCCCTAACAGCTGTAACAACCGAAAGGGCGTAAGTCACGAGTTCACCAAAGAAGGGGGTGTTCTTATTATCGGTTCAATTGTTCGACACGATTATAAATATGTATAGATTTTTCTTCCTATTTTTCTTTCTGCTAATTTTTACATAATTACAATTATTTTTCCTATTACGTAATTACGTAATTCATTATTTTTGCAATGAATTATTATTTCTATAGAAAAAGTGGATTTATCGTTAAACGATTAAAAAAAACCTTTTTTAAGATCGTTCAATTCACTGAAAAACAAAAATACTTTCACGTTGATCAGTGAATAAAATTGACGAGTATTGACAAAGTTTTCTCCATGTTAGCCTGGGAGATAGAATATTGGGTTTTTCTATGCTAAGGGAGTAAATATGAATATTAAAGGCTCTTACGTTATATTATTTTTTCACCTTACTCCACTTGCTGAATTGATAAAAAAAAAAAAATAATTACAATATACAAAAAAACAAGATTTTTTTGCATTATCCTAAGATATATAAAGAATCGTAATTAAAATAAATAAATATATAAAAAAATATCCGAATACTACTTTATACTAATCTATTCAAATTATTATCAAGAAATAATTTCTGGAATATTGAAAAAAAAAACAAAAATTATTTGTACCACCCTAAAAAATATAATAAATCGTAATAATAATAAATAATTATGTAAATAAATATCCAAAAACACATACTTTCATATTTCACCTTAAATGACCTCATTATCATTTATAATCTATTTTCACGATCTATAGTCAGGAAATAACTAGAACATTAAAAAAAAAAATTTTTAAACGTCGCATTAATTTTGCATCGATATAATAAATAATAAATAAATATATAAAGGGCACAGGCATGGATGCATACGTTTATCGTGTGCCTACAGAGTTAATGAGACACATTCACAAAGTTTGGCTCACGGGGTGGCTCGATTGTATGGAGAAAATTGGCTTTTCAATTCAACGAACGTACGGGTAGACAGTACGGAGCATTTCAAGAAGCTCACCGAAACAACCCCCTCCCCCCCCTCTCTCTTCACAAGCACAAATAGTGTGCGAAACTTACGCGCAGCTTTACCAAACTTGGGATGAATTTAAATCTTACGACGAGGCGACAACCCCTGAGATACTATAGACCATTGTACACATACATATATATTTATTTATATAGGTTATGTACCTTTATAAATGTACATACATAAGTCATCGGCCTCGGAGGATGCAACGGACGGTTTTGTCTTTTGCTTTTCTCCTATGTACGTACTACTGTACCTCGCGAATTCAATGTGTTAAATTTCAATGACTGTACCCGGAAGTCCCGATGGAAAAATATCTCGCCCTCGCACTGCAATGAGCCCGAACGTCCATGCTCTCGTTTCAAAGTATGCTGCAACTGCGGAGTAATAAAAGCTGAAAATATGATCATTTTTATTGGCCCCGACGAAAAATAACATTGAATACCAGAATTTTCAACTCGACACGTTATACAATGAATTAGCTGCATTTATTATATACACATGTAGGAGTAATGATTTTTTGTTGAACAATTACCATCTATTGTTATTATTATTATTATTGACATATTATTATTATTATTATTATTATTATTATTATTATTATTATTCATTGTTCTTGTTATTGCTTTATTATTTTTATAATTTATTTTTTTAATTATCAACGTAATCAATTAATTTTTATAATTTATTTTTTTGGGTTCATGCGTTGGTAATTTATTTTTATAATTACCAACGCCTGAAATATTCCTCAACTTATAGAAAAAAAATTAATGATCATGTTAATTTTTATCAGCTTTTTTCCAAAAACTAAACCGAAATTTCTCAAAGATGAAAACCTTTTCCCAAAAAACAAGAGTATCAAGCTCTGCACCTCTGAATTCTACAGAGCTCTATAGTGATCTTTTTTCAAAAAATTGAACGATCAATGAGAAAAGTGAGTTTTCATAGCTCACAATTTGTTAAGGTTGAGATATTTTTACTTGAATCCATTTTCGAGCAATAATTCTTTTTTTTTTCTTTTCTTTTCGTTGGGACGAAAAAAATCGTTGGAACCGAGAATTTTATTTCATGGAATACGTCAGGTAGTTTTTTCGCGTATACTCCCTTCTCTCATTAAATAAAAGTTTTATTTCGAGGGGTAGTCTCGGGGTGGAGATCCGTCGATTTGGCAGACGTCCGGGCGTTTATAAGTTACAGTGGCGGAAAAGGGAAAACAGGGTCGTACATTAACGTTTGTCTGGGTAGATAGATATACAGGTATAAATGAAAACATACCAGGGTTATTGCTAACGGATGAAAAAGCGCGCATTGCGAGGGTCTCTCGTCCTTCCAGCCCCCCCCCCCCCCCTCCTCGTCCTCCACTCATTCTCTCGTCGGAGCTTTTATTATCCGGCTTTAATTTAAGCAGCGTTAGCCGCTCCGTCACGGCTCCAGGTGTGAATTAAACATACCCCCCTTGCCCATCTCGCCTACTTTTCGCGTAACAATGCACAGGGCATAATTAAATGTGTGTTCTAATAAATGCCTGCGACCGAGGCGAACTCGGTAGGTAGGTACTTCTAGGATTCCTGTATATAAACAAAACCGACATTGCTTGATGGCTGATCGTGATTCGACTCCGTTGGTACTTCCGGAGACCGATGGTTGCTCGAAGCCGGTACTTGGAGCGGTGACCGCCTGTAGTGTAGTTAAAAAAAACAGATAGCTATTTTTAAAAAAATTGATTCAAAGTTGAATCATTGGCTCCATTATTGCTGTAGTAATTTGACATTCAGCTTACCGTTTCTGTACCACGTTGTAATCGTCAGTCTTCAACGTGATCAAACGACCAACCGTTCTTGTATCATTTCCGGCCCTAAATCCCAAAAATCACCATGTTTTGCGAAAGCAAGTTTCGACAAAATGACTTCTGAACTATTGACCATCGTGTTCCATTCTTACTATCATGATTTGGCCTTGAATTTGCCATTGCTGCCATTTTGTACGTTGGATCTCTTCAGGGACAGTCACTTCGAGAAACGAGCTTTGATGTTTTTGGTCACTTCTAGCTTTTGCCTAACTACTGAGAAATAAAAAAAAATGTTATCGTTTGGAAAAGAGAATGTTTTTGTGGGTTTGTTTGGATTATATTATACGGGTTATATTATATGTTATATGATACGTTATATTATATATCACATTATACGTTATATTATGTGTTATATTATACGTTATATTATATGTTATATTATGTGTTATATTATATGTTATATTATGTGTTATATTATGTGTTATATTATACGTTATATTATACGTTATATCATATGTTATATTATATGTTATATTATGTGTTATATTATACGTTATATTATATGTTATATTATGTGTTATATTATACGTTATATTATACGTTATATCATATGTTATATTATACGTTATATTATACGTTATATCATATGTTATATTATACGTTATATTATACGTTATATTATATGTTATATTGAACGTTATATTTGTACGTGGGATCTCTTCAGGAAGAGCCACTTCAAGAAACGAGCTTTGATGTTTTTGGTCACTTCTAGCTTTAACCTAACTTCTAAGAAATAAAAAAAAATGTAATCGTTTGGAAAAGAGAATGTTTGAGTTACGAATCTCGGTGGTCCCCTTAATCCATGTGGCGTTCAAGTGTAACGGGTCTGTGCATAAGCGTACTCGTCTCATATCCGTACAATACGTGAACTTTGGCCAAAGTGTCTACAGGGCACATTGGCATGAACCGGCGACTCAAGGGATGGAAATTTCTGTGGGGTATGGGGTTGGTAGAAGAGCCGGCTCTTCGGCAGTCAAGCTTGCTACCCGTGATATATTCACGCTTACCAATGCTCACCAACGTTTTGCAATACTTGTGTGCGTCTGCTGAGTGAGAATGGCCGATTACAGAGATGCTTGGTGGCAGGGAGAAAGAGAAGTGGTTTTGGTCGAAATGGGTTGGGGTGTAGAATTGGTTGGTAGCATTGCCATCCGCACCAACTACGACACTCTCACGCCCACCAACGAGGTTCGAGGTGTTCGGGCCTGGAAACTGCTGATTCGAAATTAACGGAAATTAATTGGCACCCACCGAGATATTAATTCTCACGATGTACTCTAATTGTTATCTCCGGATATGCGCAGTACGCGCTCGATCCTCGTGCGCACTATAAAACAACGTCAAGATGACCGTTCCAGGATTCTCACCGAAAGATACACGAATTTGGCCAGTCGAGGGATCGGCTGATGACATGGTCGAAAATCAACTATTCGTTTCGACCGTCAGGCAAAATGTTCGAAATTGGGGATTTTTCAATTTTCAAGTAATTTAGTTAATAATAATTTCATACGCTTATCCATCAATTCATAAACTTCAATAGTTGATGATAATATATATTAACTCTAATATTAATAATATATATAATATATTATAATTTTAATATTGATAACAAATATAATATATAATAATTCTAATATTAATAATAAACTTGCACTGAGAAATATTAATTTACCATTTCGAAAATCAACTATTCATTTCGACCGTCAGGCAAAAAGTTCGAAATTGGGGTTCTTTCGATTTTTAAGTAATTAAGTTAATAATAATTTCATACGTTTATCCATCAATTCATAAATTTCAATAGTTGATGATAATATATATTAATTCCAATATTAATAATAAATACAATATATAATAATTCCAATATTAATAATAAACTTACACTGAGAAATATTAATTTACCAATTTCAATAATAATTGAAATCAAATTGAAATTATGGACTGCATCATACTATAACTGCAAACTATTTATGTTTTTATTGTAAATAAACATTGCCATCATTTTCGTTTTAATTCTAACCTTCACAAGTCCTTGTAACAATTAAACTAACATTTGAGTGCGAAAATTGATAAACCCGGATGAACATTTAGACGACACTCAACCATTGGTTTGGCGTAAAGTATACGACTTCCAATGAGCAGCTGGAATTGTTCGGAGTGAAATTTTTCCACTTCAGGCTTCAAGGGATTTTATATAAATATCTATCTATATATATGTCTATATATATTTATATATCTTTGTCTCCCACGAGCTGTAGTTAAATGTATTGCGGGGGCAAAACTTACTCCAGGCTGTTCGCTCCAGACGGCCCTGAAGTCTGCATATCGCGCGCGGGCAAACCGCGGAACAGTCTGACAATTAAAGTTTAAACTTGGTGAGAACTCTGTTTTACGCCGCACGCTATGTGGCAAGACACATCGAAAAGAGGAAAAAAAAGGAGGGAGAGAGAGAGAGTTCACTCATAATATTTAATATAATTAAGCATAAAAATTGTTCTCCCGCCCACCTGCGTATAAATTCCTAGCCCCTGGCGATTATATATGGGCCACTCCATTTTTCATTTTCGTCCTGCGGGCTGGCCAAACCAACAAGAAATTTTAATCCGGCAGCCTGAAGTCTGCTATTGGGCTCTGGTCCGAAATACCGTAGTAAGGCCTGATCACTTCCGGATATTAGGTGGATCATCAGAACCGTTACAAATTTTGTCTCATGATTTATTTCTTTATTTTTAATTCCGGCGTTGTTACGGCAGCCGGACCAGAGCCTGAAAAAGTATACAGATCCGGTCTTTAACCGGCATCCGCGTTTACTGTAAAATACCATAGGACGAAATACGGCATGCCGGATATCGCGTTAGTCCGGCCCGTAACTGAATTTCTAGTCGAGAAATCGCAATTTTTGGGTTCGTCCTACGGCTGGCCAAGCCGACTAGACATTTTAATCCGGCAGCCTGAAGTCTGCTATTGGGCTCAGGTTCGAAATATCGTAGTAAGGCCTGATCAGTTCCGGATATTAGCTGAATCATTGCAAACATTACAAATTTTGTCTCATTTATTTATTTATTTATTTTCAATTCCGGCGTTGTTACGGCAGCCGGACTAGAGCCTGAAAAAGATACAGATCCGGTCTTTAACCGACATCCACGTTCACTGCAAAATACCATACTACGAAATACGGCATGCCGGATATCGCGTTAGTCCAGCCCGTAACTGAATTTTTAGTCGAGAAATCGCAATTTTTGAAAATTCAGCAAAACAGCTGAGATAAGAATAAACGTGTGATTTTTTTGATGATATGGAATTCAACCTGGGGTGGATGATATAGAACCCAAACAAACCCAAACACATAGAAACAATCCCCAAGTTTGCCCAATTTAAAGTCAATGCATGTCCAACCGGTCACCCATCCGAGTATCGGCTCAAACGATCGAAATTTTTATCGCTTGTCACTCGAAGAGCATTTTTTCTTGGCATGGTGATTTAAGCTGGAACGCTTTATTGGTGTTAAAATTATTCCACGGAAAAAATAATTGAGCGTTAATTCCTAGCCACGTAAGTAAAATTACCCGAATGAATAAGAATTTTTTTCCTCCTCCACTTGGAATTATTGTCCATTATTATTTCTTCGTAATGTTTCTCATTATACCACGCTATCGGAACGCTCATTTTTATCCTCCTCATTATTCCTCCGGCAGCACGGATCAGCCCGCAAAAAAATGGCTGTGTGTCCTGGTCACGTGGAAAATTCAAACCCAGCAACGCTTTTTTAATTTTCAGTCGAATCTATCAAAAGCTCGTTAACGATCTTTCCCTATTTCATTATTATATAAATAAAAATTGGAAAAATTGAATTCACGTGATTTCGAAAAAAAAAAAGATGAAAATTCCGCGGTTATACGAGCACCAATTAGATCACTTAATTATCGTAAATCCGCATCGACGTCCAAAGAATTTCGAGCGTTACGAGATCCTCGTACTTCATTGCCAAAATAAATTACAACGATGGAATCATCAACGACGATTATTTATTAATTCTGTAATGAAACAAACAACGTAAAATAAACGAATTTATAAAAAAACAACAAAGAAACGAAACAACAAATAACAAATAAATTTTACGAATTTATAGCAACAATAATAATAATTATATGACGTAATAGTCTTTATATAACATATAATCATTTAATATCTTACGTAATTGTTATATGCAACTATAATTATTATATAATCTAACAAATAATATCAAACATAAAAAAATATATACATACATAAACATATCGACTATTAATCTATAATATTTGAATTAATATCCAATATACAATCTGGATAAAATGAAATCTGTTAAAATTGATAAAAATTTGAATATTACTATTCACATCCAAAAAAAATATTAAAAAAAAAATTAATTTCCACTATTAAAAAAAAACATTTATAACCACCCAAACTCACGGGAACCAAAACATCAAATTTTATCGTAAAATTCTGACAATACGATTAAATTTGCACGTAATTGATGAAAAAAAAACCTAGTGGCTGGTATTAAAAAAATTGTGAAAAAATCGGGATCGCGGATTCGGCTCGAAACGTCCCGTATAACGAGGGTATTATTTGAGCGGTGTGAGAAGCGGGTTGAACGAGGACGACCAGCGGGGAAAGGGGACGAATAAAAAAAAAAAGAGGTTCTTTATTAAAATACCCGCGGCAGAACACCCAACACACTATTACGGAAGTCCGACTCACCGGTGAAATGTGCCGCGCGTGCTGTACACCCAGAAGCGAATACAGATACACAAGAGCACCAGTCACGAGAACCACCGGCTTATTATTACATTCTACTTTATACAAAACCCACACATGCTCGCACGTACACTCGTTATATGATTCATGAAGTCTTCGCGAAAGAACCGAGTTCTGTGTCGAGCTTGGCATATCATTAAGGTGGCCAAACGTGTATTCGAGAATGCACATACGAGAAAAAAAGACTAAAAGAGGAGGGGGGGGGGGGGAAGAGCTGTTAATCGAACCTCGCCAGTCCACGATGAGAATAAATCAAACCCGAGTTTTTATTTATTCGAGGAAAATCGATACGTTTTGAGTCACCTTGGTGCATTGGGTTTGCCGAGTGAATTTTTATTTTTTTTATTTTTGTATCTTAATGACAAATTACGAATAAATGTACTTTAATTACGAAACAGCCAAATTTTGGATTTGGAAAAATGGAGAGAAATTTTTTGTGAAAAAATTGATGTGTGATGATGGGGAGGATTATTGGAATTTTTTAATTTGATGGAATTGTTTAAAATATAGAATAGATATTTGTATGTAATTATTAGAATTTAATTTAATTTATTCAATTTAATGAATACGATTTTTCTAAATTTAATTTGCATTTATTAATCATGAAATTTCAAGTATTTTTCGAAAAAAAAATTGGTATTTGGTTTTAAGTCCAGCAGAAATGATAAATAATTACAACAATTAGGAATCAGAAGGAAACAAAAAATAATTTTTTGAATTGTCACAAATAAATAAATTTCAAAAATCTCTGTAATAAAAAAACAGTGGGCCATTAAAAATACCTAATCACTAAAACAAAAAAAAATTTTAATAAAGAGCCAATCATTACGACCAAGTCTATCCTCAACCGAAAAAAAAAACCTCGAGACAAATTCCAACATGGAATGCACTCTTATTCTCCCTATATCTTCCAACCTCAAAAATCGTTTGAATTCACAATCGTAACGTTCGTTACGATAATCTGTTCCGATTTTTTTTTTATTCGAGTTGGTGATCGGATCGGTGATCCGGACGTGAATAATTTGTCACGTGTGTACAACTAAATTGACATATATCAAATATACACATAACCTACATACATACATACATACATATATATATATATTGACATATGGACAAAATCGTGGGATTTCGATTTAGCTCGACGATCCAAATAAAATGTCAACTCTGACCGAGAGAGTGATCGGTATCCGTCGTGCCGATCGAGACCGAAAGAGTTGGTGACCGAAAGGGCCAAAAGAGCCAGAGAGAGAGAGACAGAGACACCGAATGAAACCGAGATAAAGATAAAGAGTGGGGAAGTTTATCGCTCGCACAGGTGAACGTACGCGTTCCTCTCGTCGTTTTGAAGTAATAAATTGCTGGCGCCGGTCGATGCTTTGCGTCAGGTTATGCGCGAAAGTTGGAATTTATGCTCGGTTGTTTATGATCGCGGAGTGATAAGGGATCTCTGCTGCATGACAAATGATCCCGTAATGAAAAGTGAAAGATACTGTGCATATCCAGAATACAGATATATGTATATATCTACCTCCCCCGTCTTTCAATATATACATATATATATTAATGTCCATACATTTATATACAGATATATAAATTTCTATATATATATGTACATATATATATAAATTTCTATACATATATGTACAGATATATAAATTTCTATACATACATATACAGATATATAAATTTCTACACATATCTATACATATATATAAATTTCTATACATATATACATATATATATATATTTCTATACATATATATACATATATAAAAATTTCTATACATCTATATACATATATATAAATTTCTATACATCTATATACAGATATATAAATTTCTATACATATATATACATATATATGAATTTCTATACTTATATATATATAGAGAGAGAGAGGGTTTAATAAGTACGAGGACCTACCCCCTCATGTGCACGTTTTCCTAGGTCTACCTATATTGAACTTTGCGTTGGCTCGTGTTGCATAAATTTCAATGATTTAATGCAGCTGCGAGCCGCGCGTGTCGTGTATCCTCATTGAATAGGAAGATCGATAAAACTTTGCTCGCTATCCTCGATATCACAGGGCACTCGTTCGGTACACGAACTCGTACATTTATTAACGCGAAACGTTTACGTGTACGAATGAATGGTGGAGGAATCTGGGATGTGTATTCGTAGGTACGCGTTTTCGAGAACCGATTGACGGGACTAAAAATCCTACGGGGTTACCGGTCACTTGTCCTTATTGGGGGGAATCGTCCTGATTTATAACCCCTGGTGATTCAGTATCAGTATAACAGGTGGAGAGAACCGAGAGCTTTGCCTCCATTTGTATCAATTTTGTTTCGAGTTATATCGCGGTTCCGAGAGTGTAAATCCATCAATGCGATTAGATGGCGCGACAAGAGCTCGGACACGAAAATTCAAAAATTTGAGGGGGCAGTGATTTTGTTTATTTTTTTTGTTATTGTTTTTTTTATTATTGTTTTTTTATTATTATTGTTTTTGTTTATTGTTTGTATAATATTATATTGTATTATTGTATTATTGTTTTTTTTTTTTGATAGCATAATACAATAATTTGGAACAATAATACAATATGTATTATTGTTTTTTTTGGATCTTGAATTATTTTATTTATAATTATGTAAACGATTTAAAAATGTTTGGAAATAAGAATAACACGTGATAACGAACGTTGCATTATCCATGCTTGAACCTATTTGACTAGAGAGAAAAAAAAGGAGAAATAACAAAGAAGTGTGTCACGTGTGTCGCTTCTCGAAGACAAAACACCTAACGAGTGTTCCACTCGTGGGCCATTATTTTTCATGTAAACGAGGTCAAAGCGTTGGCTCCGTATCTCATCGCGGTGGTTACGTTCAAGCCTACAAAACGACTCGGTACTCGGGGTTATCATTTATCAAATTCTCCGTCGAACGACAACTCGCTCTCTATGAGAAAAGAATTAATGATCGTCCCGCGCGATCCCGAGCTACAACTTTTATCGTTCCGAGACGAGAAGGATATTGCTGATAATTGACCACGCGTCAGGATCGTTGAAAAACAAATTAAGAACCCGTAGAATGTGATAAAAAGAAATTGAAAAAATTTTAAAATTAAAAACTTTTAATTAAAAAAAGAATGCAACTCATATGTATGATTAGTATACAGCAGCCCAGTTCTCTTAGTTCAAAGGATCCACCAAAATTGCGACAATTAAATTAGTTAATGAAAATAAATTAGTCTGATTTATTCATTAGTTTTACTTTCAATTAAATTTAGACATTGATTTGAATTTTCATTTGATTTATGAATTACATTCGTAAGCTTTGGAATTTTAATTTCTATCTATTAATTATTTCATGATTATATTTAGAAACTTTGATAACTTTTTTTTTCAGTTTTTATGTGAGTAAAATCAATTTCCTTATTAATTTTAATAACAACCTACTTGTCAATTCGATTTTCAATTAGTTTAATTGTTAATATTCATTCCATTATTTCCGAACAATCCTTCGTTCGCTCTTTTTCAAATTTCGATCACTTTAATTACAGAAGTACCACTCCAGTGGTCTGAGCACATCCGGGTTGATCTACTTATTCTTCTACTCCAGCAGTGAAATTTAAATTCCGAATTTTTGCATTTTCTTTACCATAGCTTTCAAACAATTGTTTTTAACAATCAAAAAAATGGGAAAAAATTCTATTTATCCCCGCAGGTTTTTTCAGTCCAACCCCTAGGCAAAATTGATCGGTCAGCATCACCAAAAAATCGATCGCGAAAGTGGAATATTCCAGTCTCGAAATCTAAGACTTGGCGCGCAATGAACGATCGAAATGGTTTACCACGAATAATGGTGGAAACTCTCGACTTGGATGGTGGACTCTTTGCGGGGTGAGGAACCAAGAGAGAGAGAGAGAAAGAAAGAGAGAGAGAAAGAGAGAGAGAAAGAAAGAAAGAGAGAGAGAGAGAGAGAAAGAAAGAGAGAGAGAGAGAGAGAAAGAAATAGAAAGGGACGAAGAAGCGGTTAGGCGCGCCGAGGGTGCTTAGGTGTTACAATGATTATCCGAGAAGGACAACGAGAGGTAATTATGCCCGATAGGAATCACGAGCCACGTTGGTACGAGCGAGATCGAACCATACTTTGCATCGTTTAAAAGACGAAGACGAACGTTGATAAAGGGGGAGGTAAAGTATGAGGCCAGAAAAGAGAGAGAGAGAGAAGTGGAGAAGGGGGAAGTAGAGAAAGACAGTGGTGAGACTGGAGGCCAAACTCGAGCAGATAGCGAAAGACCTCTCTGTGAGGATAGAGGGAAGACGGAGAAATGCGCTGCAATTACCTCGAAGTGAGCTGCTTTCGACTTCCAAAGCCTTCGAAACTTTTGAATAAACAGCGGTAGTGTTCGTTGACTTGCCAGCGATTGAACTTTCTCGAATACCGAACCCATATGTACGTACAGGGTGGCTCCAAAAGTGACTTTTGAAAATTCCGTTTCCTCTTTCACAAAGATGAAAAAAAAGTTTTTTTTTTTTGTTTCTTTCATAAAAACAAAAATAGTGTTTCATTTTTTTCTCTTTCGAAAAAGAAATAATAATTAATATTTTTCTCTTTCGAAAAAGGAATAATAATTAATTTTTTTCTCTTTCGAAAAAAGAATAATAATTCATTTTTTCTCTTTCGAAAAAAGAATAATAATTCATTTTTTCTCTTTCGAAAAAAGAATAATAATTCATTTTTTCTCTTTCGAAAAAAGAATAACGATTCATTTTTTTCTCTTTCGAAAAAAGAATAATAATTATTTTTTTTCTCTTTCGAAAAAGGAATAATAATTGATTTTTCTCTCTTTCAAAAAAAGAATAATAATTCATCTTTTTCTCTATTACAAAAATAATTTGAATCAAACCATTATTGACAGCTGCCAAAGTATAAAATAGAAATAAACATACTCAAATTTTCGAAATAAAATAACCACGGGCTACTTGTTATTCAGAAACCGTACAAATGCCTGAGCAACATTTCTCGTCCACTTGCGACACCATGAATAATCACCATGACCGAATTGCTTCCAAGCAGGTCGAGCGGATCACTTTTTTTTTAACCTTTTCCCTCCGATTGCTTCACTTCCGATCGCTGTACTACCACAAATATCCTTAAGTGGAGCCCACGCCACGATTGCCAATCAACAATCGACTGCGACTTTTCCGTCAAAGAAAAACAAACGAAATAAAAAAAAAGAACAGAAGAAAAAACAAAAAAGAAATGTCGCGAAAGTAATTGCGTCGCAATTTATTCAACGGGTTGTGCAATGGAGAGTTAAGGAAAAAAAAAAGAATGGAAAGCTGGAGAGTGTCTTAATTGGCAGTTCGTATTCGTCAAAAGTGTCATTCGAAGAATCGGTCCCCTTTTTTTTATCTTTTTACGTTGGACACTCCGCGAGCTCTGGGTAAACAAAATAAAAAAAAAGTCATACGCGCCAGGCTGTACATAATGACCGAGACACCTTAATAGCCATTGCGTTATATATATATAATTTTCTCAGTGACATTATTTTTGCAGTTGACAGTTATCCCATTTTCACATTTCTCGTAGTACGTCGAAGGGGTAAAATTACACACGTTTTTTTTCGCACTTGTATGAGTATTCTAATTGAATTGGATGTAAATATGTATACAGGTATATAAGCGGAAAAAAAATGTCTCGATATTTTTTTCTAATGTATTAGAAAATATGTCGAGTAATTATCGGAACGGGGCAACCGGTAATAACCGTCCGTAACGTCGTAAATAATATTGTTGGTACATTTGTAAAATCAACACCATGGTGATGCGTGAATAAATAAGGGGAATGGATTCGGGTGAAATGAATAGTGGAATTCAATAAGTTCAGAAACGTGGATCAATAGTTATAAATAATTCAAAGTAAATGTATTAATTTTAATTGTGGATGTAAAATCAATATTATATAATAAATATATTATATAAGAAATAAATATTAATGTCATGTATAACATTGATATTAATATTAATTATTAATCTATAATATTGATAATAATTATATTCTGTAGATTTTTTTGATAATCATAATTATGACTCGTTAGTTTCAAGTTTTATTTTTTAATCAATAATTTGGTTAATTATTGAAATACAATTATTAAAAATAATTATCAATATAAACAAAAGAAAATAAAGTACAATAACTATGTAATTTATTAAGGAAAACAAATAATCGTGACTGATAACAATTTCACAACTTTGATAACTATTAACCCCTCAATTAAAAACAGTCTTAAGAAATACAATTTCTCTTTTACTCCATCTCTATCTCTTCCGAATGTAAAGTAAGTGGAAGGTAATGTAACCGTGATTACCATGAATCGCATTCAATTAAATAAACTATAATTCAATTCAACCCATCCAGATAACGTTTTTTTCGCAACCAATGTCAATTACATACGTTTGCGATGTTCCCTCACGATCTTTGGGTCTGGTAATCCGACGTTGTGAACGGAAAAAAAAAATCAGTGAAGCAAGGGTGAGAATGCACGAAAAAGCGTGCGATAATCTCAGCCGTGAAACAAAAGAGGAGGGTGCACGTGCAGCCGAAAGATACGGAAGGAGAGGGGCGATACACCGATCCCTTTGGCTTACAATTGGATATACGAATACACCTACACAACCGAATCCAAACGAAGCCTCACAAACACACACATATACAGGGTGTCCCAGCTAACAATGTCATCTCTGGAATGGGAGGTAGGGGGTGAAATTCTAAGACGATTGATATAAGCATGTGTGGGTCCCAGATCAAGCCCTGAATTATTATTAATTTTTTACGGTAGCCAATCGGGCGCGTCCGGAGGCAGGCCTACGTCGCTGAGCGACACGCACGTTCGCTAGTCCCCGGAGGGGCGGTACCCCCACCATGCGGACTCTCCGGCTCGGGCGCGTCCGATTGGCTGCCGTAAAAAATTCATAACAATTCAGGGGTTCATCTGGGA
>JAPYZJ010001572.1:0-28144 GCA_030522765.1 Ophioninae sp. B BG-2022a
GGCGGCGGCGGCGGCGGCGGCGGCGGCGGCGGCGGCCGCGGAGTTCGGAGTCGGTGCGGGTTGCGTCTCTCTCGGGCAACTGCGAGTGCCCGCTCTGCCGCGCCGTGCGCGGTCAGCAAATTGTCTGCTTCCGGGCCTCATTACATCACTCTGTTACTCTGTTAACGCTCGCCGGAAACCCCTCTGCGCCTACCTCTCGTCTAACCTAACGCTCGCTCCCTCTATCTATATATATATGTGTGTGTGTGTGTACATAGACGTGTATGTACATATTCGTGTGTGTTTCTGTCATTTTACATAGATATACAGGGTGTGACGTTCGAGTGGGCGCAACTCATATCTCAATGGGGATGCGTTTCCCGGAAAAATCTTTCCCACGAAAGTTCGACTATTTTCAGGCGCGAGAACGATGGCCCCCATAGCCCGTAGTTTTGGCTCGGTGGCTTTTTTCACCCTCGTTTCAAGCTCGAGCACGATTTTTCAGTCTAAAGAATTTTTATTTTTTATTTTCGCGTCGTTGTATACTCCGTAAGAAATCAAAGTATTGCTTCGAGTATATTTAAGGGTTGGACTGTTCCGAGGGTGAAGAAAAAATCGTCGCTCGCGGCGACTCGCGAGGACGAGAAGTGTACGCTTTCCTCCTCGTTCCCCTCGACCCGTTCACCCTGCGTGTATCATGGTGTAGGTAAATCCAAATTTCTACCAATCCACAATTTTGTTTCTGCACGACGAATGTTTTGTTGTTGTTGTTTTTTTTAAATTTATCAAATTTCATCGGTTCGAAATACGCGTACGCGCTTCGTCTTGGTCGTAGCACGGGCAGAAATAGAAGACTCGAGATGCCGACCGATCGCGTATCGTTGCCCCGTGGCCACTGTCAACCGACTAACAATGACGTCGGTGCAACAGACACAGGACCGTGCGTACAAAGGAAGAAAGATAATATCGAGACGATCGTCGGAGCAACGTGACGGCGAATGGAGAACCTTTCGAATTATTGAAACAATTATAATCGTTCGTGATCATCGCATTTACTCTTTAATCCCAGCCATACAAATAACAGCGGTAAGAAAAATCATACAGCGAATAAGATATATAATGCTGATAATAATAATAATAATAGTAGCAACGACAGTAGTAGTTATAAAACATAGTTATGCAGAGTTACAACTCAATAATAGTAAGTTGGTTATTGTAATAAATAATGAATAATAATTATCGGTATTGCTTGTTATCGATAAGGGCACAGTTACTCGAGTAACATTATCTAATCGTTATACTTCATTCTGTTCGTTTTTTCAGATATTTTTACGCAAAAACTTATTTATTTTTTACGCTGAATTTCACAATTTCATTGAAATTTCGTTAATCCGATGAAAAAACCCAAACAAACATAACGATAGCGATGAAAAACCGCAAATGATGATACGAGGAGAGTATTAAATAACAAACAATAGGTACGAGGAAAAGGTTGCTCGATCCTTAGCTTTGTTCGATTCGCGCGATCAGCCGGCAAATAATTTTTGAACAAGCGCCCCGACGATCGTGGCGTGAAAAAAGCTTCCAAGACCAATCCTCCAGGGTCGAGCGACGGATCAAGCTCTGACGCACAGAACGCAGGTGGGAAATACGCGACTCGCGCGGTAACGAGTGATCGGATGGGTCGAAGGGACCAGACGAGAGTCAATTGAGCCAGGTCTGCTCCCTCGTTCCAGGTTAAATAATAACAATAACAATAATAATATTAAATAATTATGCGAATAAAATAGAGATGAATAAAAACGGTTTGTCAATTGAAGTAAATAATGTTAAATATGAAAGAAAATGTTCACGGAAAAAACAATAACGTAAATGTACATAAAATTACAAAAATAATAATTGGGAGTAAAGAAATGAAAAAAAAAAAAAAAAAAAACAAGACAAGCGTAACAAAGGAACACGATTCTTTCTTGTCCCCACATTTACCGTTTCACAGTCAACGCGACCAGTACCTACTTGACCCTCGTGAATAATAATGACACTTTCTCTTTTTTAACGCACGACGGTGAGACAACCCTCCGCGTGTTCGCGGGCCTCCCTCTCCTCTCATCTCGCGGCGCACACCAGCCGACGCTCACGGACTCGCTAGTCAAAAATTTCACACTTCCCGTGTAATTACGCCTCGTTGATCGATACTGATTTTTCCCAATCGACGATTCCCACGGATTTGCCTCGGCGAGCGGTCAGCGGAAAGACGAATCAATAAAAATGGGGGAAGGGAGAGCGGCATTGATCGAAGGCTTTTCGTAGGCTAAGCTTTTTTTACCTTTTCATTGATTTCTTTTGGTTGAAAAATTCTGGCGTGGCTATACTCGATGATTTTTAAAATTTCTTGGGTGTGCTCGTTAATTTTGATACTTAAAGAATACGGAGGAACAATGTATTTGAAATAAATAGCGAAAGAACAAGTAAATGGAAAAAATATAAAAGAAGCGAGTACTCGAAGAGTGACTGACCGTCAGTACGGGGTATCGTGAGGTATCCGATCCAGGCCGCGTCGAGTACGGTTAACCCCTTAACGAAGCGGAACACGAATCGCGAGAGAGCAACGGAACGACGAACCAACACTTTTCGTTCGCGATATCCTCGCTTGTCACTTGAGCCGTGGAAAAAATTCAGGGAAGAAAGAGAATACGAAAAGAGGGAAGGACTGAAAAAAGGGCGCGAGAGAGGGAACAAAAAAATGATCTCTGAGACTCGATCGTCGATGAGGAAATCGGAGAGGGCCAAAGGGCGATAAGGACACCAATGAAAAAAGAGAGAGAACCGAAAGACGGCGATGGAACGAGAGTAGGAGAGTGAAAAAAAAAGAAGGCGTCGAAAAATGGTTGGAAGGATGGACGCGGAGGAGCGTAAGAACCTCGAGGGATAGCCGATATCGCGAGTGTATCCGCGTACTTTCGAGGGAGCGAATTTCGTAGGTGGAATCGCGCGGTCTTCCTTATCCCCCGGTATTACGGGGTGGCTTTGGGGCTCGTACTCGGGCAAAATCCTGGCTGAGATGATGACGTTAAGGAGCGCGTGGACCGGCCCCGACGACGGACGCACATTTGGCAGCGTCGTTATCACTCGCGGTCCGACGATTGGCTGTATCGGAGCCTGCGCCCCGACGACGCGCCCTCTCTCTCTCTCTCTCTCTCTCTCTCTCTCTCTCTCTCTCTCTCTTTCTCGCTCTCGCACCCTCTCCCGCCCTCGCGTTGTCTCTCTTCCGTGTTTCCCATCCGACGGATCTTCCCATTTCTCCCCCTTAAACGCGATATCTCTCTCTCTCTCCTTCATCCCCTCTCTCTCGCTCGCATTCCCCGGATCTTCCTATTTCTCCCCCTTAAATTCGATATACGTATCCTCCCTCCGTCTCTTTCACCCTTGTACCGGAATACTCTTTCGGGCTCCTTAGAGGCGGGATCATCCGTGCAAGGGTGGGACTCTCTCTCTCTCTCTCTCTCTCTCTCTCTCTCTCTCTCTCTCTTTCCCTCGCTCGCTCCCTCCCTACCCTCTCTCATGAGCTCCCTCCTCCCTTTGGAAGCTTCTCTGCCCTTACAGTCGTTCTAATCGTGCGGAATGCAGGGTTAACATACTAGATAAAAAAATATGTATGTATACGTACATACGAATCTGTGATTAAGCATTCTATTTTCACAAGCTTTTTTTTATCGTACGAGTATAACAAACCAAATATAACAAATACATAATTTATCCTTCCGAGTCCTCGGTGTGAACGTTAAAACCTGCAGTAGAGTTGTAACTGAGGAGATTCCAAAAATGTATATCCATATGTTCGTTCAAATGGCTAAATAACTATTCAATGTTGGAATACGCAAAGCTCACAATTTGATGTTTGACGAGGCAGGAAAGAATAACAATAGCAACGATAACGACAATTCTTTACGAAGATACGTACCTTGACATAAAAAAAAAAATGTAAAAAAAAGTGTTTCCAGAAAAAAAGCCGTCATACGCATCGCTCGATGGAAAGTGTCAGCGTGGACGCGGCTCGTTCGAAGGAGAAGGTTGGTTCCGTCTGAGACGAGGATGAAGAACAAGGATTCTGCACAGAGGGCGAAATCAGCCCGATCGAGCCGAGGCCCGACGAGGCTCACCGAGAGACCGCTCTTCACCAAGCACGCACCAAGAGCCACGCGGGTACACGCGATCGGCCAAACAGAAAGACAACCCCAATCGCTCTTCTCTATTTCGCATAGGAACGCGATTCCTCGCGCTCCATTAACGCCGAACAATGGATTTAATCTAGCGAAGATTTCACGACCTCCGCCATCGAACGATAGCTCAATCGGGAAGATAGCGAGGAGGGGGGCTCAGGGAGGGGGCAAAGTTTGAATAAAATTAGTATCAGGGCGATCGCGAGCTCGATGGCCCGCCAAGCGGAGACTCTCGACGCTCCCCGAGACAAACGCGTTCAACGGAGACTCCATTTTGGTACAGAGTCTTCAGGAAAAAATTCCAAGCGCACTTGGTCATTAAATTTTGCGAAATTAAGTTGAACCGCATCGATTGAATAAATTATTAATTTTAAATTCTCCTCTTACATCTCGATTTAGAAAAAAGTTCGCGGCGGCGCGTCGATTATAAAAAATCAGCGACAACCTTGTCCCGAAGAAACGACAAAAGGGACCAGGAGTTTCATCGAGAGGAGGCAATAAAAGTTTGAATCGACAGGTAATAAAAGTCGAAAGGGTAATCTCGAGGAACGCAATCGAGTGCTGACCTATTGTTACGAAGAGCGGACCAAGATATGCAAGCGAATCGAAACGACATCCGGAACTCGCTTCCATCTCCTCTCTCATACCTATATTTTACACAGGGCCCGAGAGTTCCGGAGATCGTTACGAATGGACTCCCTCGCGCTCGCCTATCTATCGACCAATATTCGCCAAACGTCGATGAATCACTGGCCCACGAACGGGTTGTCGAACGAGACCGGGCGAATGCTAATAAAAACCAAGAAAAAAGGGTAAAACGAAGAGCGTCCAAGTGGCGGAAGAGGAGTAGCGAGGGAGAAGGAAAAAAGTGGCGAGGGGTCGTGGCCAAGGGGAGGGGGCGAAGTAGAAGAGGAGGAAGAAAAGGCCAGGATATAGGGATATATTCGAGGCAAGTGGCCAACAAACGCAATCACCGCTTGTCACGAACAGAACAGTGAGCAACAGGTTAGTGCTACGTTATGAGAGTTTATTTCGCGTGCCACGACGACGAGTCCATTTCGGTGACACATTTCTATCCCCCCCCCCCCTCTCGCCCTCTCGCCCTCTCGGCGGAAGGGGGTAGAAATAGAGGGGGGCTCTCCCTGGATATTCCGGTGGACTGAAATATAGCAAGGCCGAAGGACAACTACCACTTGGCGTAATAGCCGCCAAACCTCACCCCCTCTTCCTCCGCCGGTCCGAACGTGCCCCCTGACACCCCCCCGTCGCCAGATGTCTACGAGAACCAGCGACCTCTTCGAGAAATATTGCTGCACGATGCATAATACATGTGGCCAAATTTGCGAGGGACAATATTCTTATCGAGTCACATCGAGACCCGAGTGACGTCTCTATCGCAACTTCTTTCCTTTATTTTTACTCCCCTCCACCTCCGCCGCTATCCACTCGTGAGAGGCTATTTTATCCGATAGGCGCGCGAGGGACCGAAGTACGTTTTTCCAGGGGCCATGAAAAAAAAAGCCCGTGAGGGAACAGGAGCTCGTTGCCTCTCGGCGCAGGGAAATTCTCGTCTTTGGTGGACGTTCCATCGCGTTTCAGATTTGTAGAGTTGTACGGATGGACGGAGAGGGCCGCTCCTCGTGCCAGCCTGCATTTACCTTTGCACCTTTTTTTTTATTAAAAAATCAACTTCAAAATCACGAAATGAGAAAATTTTATCAAGTTTTCTTAAAAATCGCGCTGATCTGAAAATCTCAGACTCAGTGGAGAGCGGACGCCCCCTAACAAACCCCCTGTCGTAAAAAGTTGAAACAACTCGATAACGCAAATCTCACAGTCGAAGGGAGTGGGGGGGATGGGACCGAAAGAAAATGGCTTAGCACACGTGACGAGGAAGATTCCAAAAGCGAGATTGTACGCTTGAGAGCGATCGAGCGCGGGGTGGTGCCCCTTATCGATTGTTCAGGGCGAGGGGAGGGGGGGGGGGGGGGGGGGGCCGCGTGGTGTGGGGGGGGGGGGGGGGGGGGGGGGGGGGGGGGGGGGGGGCTCGCTGTACTATCGACGTGGCGTGATTTAATTTGTTACAATTAGGGCACGTGGTTCCGCGTACTCTCCTACGGGCAGTGGGCAACGCGGGGCATCGGGGAGGGCGGCGGTACCGAGCGGGAGGCGAGGTGATCGGGGGTGAGAAAGGGTAAATATATGGTGAAGCAACGTATATATCTCATATACCGAGGGTACAAAAAGTATCGACGCGTCGAAACGTCTCTGGGCCCAATGTTATTTCCTGCGTTTCAGTTTTGCTGGAAATTCATTTTTCCGACGTCTTTATGCAACAAAAATTTGGCCCAAATTCGGCTCAAACTTAAATTATAGTATTCCAGCGAAAGAAGAAAATAAAAATAATGTAATTTTGAAGATTGGACCTTACCGGCCCTGCTGGATCACAATTCGGTGTCAGTCTTTCAAAAGCGATAACTCTCGCATCGAAAATGCTTCACTCGAACGCGCTACGCCGAGACATTTGGGCAAGATGGGACCAGGTCGATAATAACTGGGTCGACAAAAAATGGTTTCGAAAAAAAATGCATCGCGCCAGTGGTTAAAAATGAGAGAACCCTTGCATCGAAAATACTTGACCAGAGGTACCTTTGGAGGTACTTTAGAGGTACAAAGTTGACTCGGGGTAGACCGATACTCGTTGCACACCCTGTATATATAAATAACTGGAGAACGGTGCAGGCGTACCGCGCCCTGCTATTAATATCAGTTAACGAGCCGATATGATCGCTCGGTTCGCTCGACACGGTTCCCGGTCGGCTGCTGGTGGCCCTCTCTCTCTCTCTCTCTCTCTCTCTCTCTCTCTCGGGTGGTCTCTCCCGGTGCACGAGGAAAACCTCGCCGCAACGGGCCAACCAACCCTGTCACCCTCCCGCCTCGAAGCCACCCCCGGAACCCTTGGGCCCCCCTGGCCGCCCCCTTCCCCTCCCCATCGATCGTTCGTGTTCGGCTGACTCACCGCCCTCCTGCAACTCGAATTTATCGGATCGTATATCGGCCCTTATCTATCATTGTAAATCAACGAATAATCGAGCATTCTAACGCCCGAGCTTCGTTCCCTCGCACTCTTTCTCTCTCCGCCGAACTTTTTCTAGCTCTCGATCGGAACGGCCAGGAAACGAGCGCCGCCAAATTTTTCAATTCTTGCGCTCTCTTCCACCAGGAATTATTCCTCGGTGGACCGGACGTCCGCCTCGACAATGCCTCGCGTCGACGAGAACGCGTCGAACAATTTTTTATTCCACTCGCACAGTAGCCGATTTTTATGGCTTCTCGAGCCCAAGTCGAAAATAGAGGAATGTGGAAAGAGGAAAGAGGATCGAGTTGATTGGATTTCAGGGATCGATTGGAATCGTACCAATCAATTTTGTATAATTCGACGACTAGTCCAACAGTGAGAAGAGTACGGAACGTTGAATCACTTGACCCTGAATACGGTACTTGAAAGAAGAGCTCCATTTTTTTTCGCATCCCAACGGCTAACCTCTGTATACGAGAGTGAAAAAAAATATTGGCGATTATTGGCGGGCGTCCCAACAGCGAAGCGCACCGCGCGTCAATCGGATCGTCGACACGCATCGATAAAACGAGGATTTTAATAGGGAAGGCCCGTCGCCGCGCAGGTATACACGTTTCGATATCGAGAGGCTCGATTCGCGAGCCGGAAGTGGCCAAGAGCCGGGGCCAAGAGCCGGGGCCAAGAGCCGGGGCCAAGAGCCGGGGCCAAGAGCGGGGTTCGGTGAGGAAAGTCGTTCGTACCGCGGGGCAAAAGGTGCTCGAGCCCTCGGGGTTTCTCTCTCGCAAGTGGAAAACGAGCGTGCCACGGCTCGACGATTTCCATAAGCATTCATATATGCAAGTTTCGGGCGCATTATACTTGCATACCGAGCGGGCCCTCCGTACGCCGCCACGAGGGTGACCGTCGCCGGAGAGAGGCCGCGCTCTTTGCGCCAGGGGTGCCCGACGACGAACGAGTCGCCCGGACGAGTTACGTTGCCCCCGCGGCATTTTCGTCTTTCCCTCCGCGACGAACGTAGCTATACGCGAAATCCCCGCTCGAATAATACCCACGCGTACCTCCTACCTATACGAGTACACGTGTAGATAAGGCTATGGACGGGAGGACTCGGGGCTCGTACAGCTGTGGGAAACGGCTCACGAGCTCGTGGCACGCGAGAAACACGATTGACTTGTAGATGAGGCGAAGCGTCGATACCAAAAGCGAGCGGGGAGGGCCCACGGCCCTTTGAGACCTCAAAATAGGGCTCCGAAGGCTCACTCGATCGAGAGGGAAAGAGGTTCGGGGGCTGAGCAGCGGCTGCCGACCGCTCGAATCTCTCGTCCATGCGACAAACCGTCACCGCTGCTCGCTTCGTCTTTCGAGCTACTCAAAGTTCCAACGAAATCACGATTCCGTCCTTCCTCCGGGCGGAGGATGCGGTGTGTCCTTCGGACGGATCGATCGAGCACGCAAAAATCCTATCCAAATTCGAATCTCTCGTTTTTATTGCCGTTTAAAAATGTTCTTCCGACAAGTCGAAAGTAAATTTTTCAAACGTGCCAATCGTCACGTTTTACTCAACATCGTTTACCCGCAACACAGTGCCGCATTATCATTTATTGATATTATTCCTTATGACACGATACAGCACTGCGATATGCATTAATACGCAAATACGGTGTATTTATTAATCTACATTTTCATTTAAACATAATTGCAACAACTGCCAATTTTACATATCGTTTGTTCATTGTTTAGAAATAAATTCGTAAATATATCCGTGGCCACGTGTTACACGTATACGTACGCGTGCACATGACGCGAGGTAATAATATATCTATACGGACGTGTATTAAAAATGACAGCTCGAGCTTATCCAGCTCCCTCCTGGCAGCCCTCCTCGTTCCCAGCTGCGTTACACCCTCGAGTATTATGATACACGGGTTTACCGTAGGTTTCTCTCCTGCGGTTGCTACGGCCGGGCCTATAGGCTCGGCTTATCTAGTTAATTAATCTCGGCCGCCGGTGGCCGCCGGTGGCCGCCGGTGGCCGCCGGTGGCCGCCGGTGGCCGCCGGTGGCCGCCGGTGGCAGCCGAGCGGCGAACCGTGCCGTCCGCGTCCAGGAGAACGACGGGGAGGGGGCATGACGAGGAAAAAGGAGGCGGGGGTGGCGGAGATAGCGCTGGTCCTGCATCTCGAGGATCCGCTCACGCCCCGCTCTCTCGATCCTTCCCGTCTCGTTGCTCCCCGCGTCCTTGTCATTGAAACGACCCGCCGCCCTTAACGCCCAACTCCACCAACGGCGCGTGGCCCAAGAGCGAGCTCCGAGAGCCTCGGATCGACCCCCGTCGATACCGCTCATCGGCCACCTCGTCGTATTCTTTTCTTTGTCGCATCGACGACAGTTTGCGATCGTGAGCCGTTTTCTTTTTTTTATTTCGACGCGATGGTGCTCTTGACGAATCGAAAAGTTCACTTTTGAACATTCGCTTATTTTCCAGGGATTTTCAAGCTACAGAATTTAGTTCGCTAGAGGGTAACTCCACGAAAATTCTTCGTTACGTCGTTTACGTTTTTCCATTTTTTGTGTCTAATTCAAAATATTCCTTCGTAGAGAGCGAACTGTTGCTAAGAAGGTTCCTTAAAAAATCTATACCTTACCTCTGACGAGGGCCCCAAAAAAAATCTACCTCTAATGAGGATACGAAAAAGGAAGTTTGTCCAGCTCTATCGAGGATCCGAAAAAAGCTCTATCGGACTTTTCATCTCCCAAAAATATGTTTGTATTAAAAAAAACCGGCGTAGACCTCATTCGAGGGACCTGAACTAAGAAATAAAAACGGCGATGCGAGTCCGTTAAAAAAAATTCCAAGTGTGAAGAAAAATCCAATCCCGCTTTTTTCCTCTCGAGAGCTGAGCGACGACATCTTCCCTTCGGTCTTTTCCATCCCAGTGAACGATGAATTTATTTTCCGTTTCATTTGATATTTCCAACATAGGATAAAAAGCAAAAATAAAGGTGAGCCGTGCGCGCGTATCAACTGCAAATATTGAAAATATTCCGGTTACGATATTCCGGTAATTTACCGACTTGCACCCCTGACGACGAGACTCGACGTCGATCATAGGCACCGGTAAAAAAAAGCGGCCGATCTCTCGTCTATCGGGCGTAGCACCCGGAGCCGTCCTCTTTTCCGGAGTTATTTTTGCCAGCTGTCGAGAACGCGACGCAGAGGCCGAGCCGTCGATAATTCACCCCCTGGGGTCTAGGGGTAGCGGAACTACTCCCGTTCGGACAAACTACCCCTGCGAATTGACTCGTCGAGCCTTTGCTCTCCCGTTCCATCGGTGATTTACCAACGGAGTTGAACGTTTCGTCGGCTCTACCGGTGGATATTAAGGGGGAAGTGTAATCTCGAAAAGTACGCGCTCGACCCCGAGCAACTTTGAAACTGCAAATTTTGCGGTACATTAAGCTGGTTTGTTGCAAATTTAAATTGACGAGGGGGCCTTGTTCCCCAGGATTGCGCACAGTTTGTTGATTCGAAACAAAAATACCGGAAAGTTTATTCATTCGCGCAATACCGTCCAACTGCAATCTGAATAAACTTGGAACGTTGAACGAGTGAAAAAAGTTGTTTTAAAAAATATGACTCTCTCGCAGGTGTTCTCGTTCAAAGCGAACGAAAGAAATATACCTACGATTTCGCGTTGTCCACGTTGTTTCTGAAAACCCGACCGAAATCCCAGGGACAGAGGGATCGTTGATTTCTTTGCGGAAACGCTGATAGTTCGGGGTAGGAGGGGTCGCGGAACGAAGACGCAACGTTGACTATCGGGACAACGTCTACACTCCGAGGAATCGAGAGTCCTCGGGCTGATTTTTGTGGACGTGTCGCGCGCACGCGGATCCACTCGCACGTGCACGTCGAAGCCAACACGTCCGTGTGTTCCGATCGTGGGGGGTGTCTCTCGGTGGTGCTGCCGCTGGTGGCGGTTGGTTCGCGGTATTGATTATACGCTTTAATGGCGTCGTCGGCGTCGTCGGCGTCGTCGATTCTCGTCACACGACGGCGACGACGAGGAGAGGTCCCCTCGTCCGTACGGGGTTTGGCGCCGTTCTAATATTTTCGGTATCGCGTTCATCCTCGTTCGTACCCGTCGCCCTCCTGTATTTTCTTATCAACGCGCACGGAGAGGTCCGCTCGTTCGGATGCTGGTTACTCCTGACTTGGTCGGTGTGTAATTTTGTTTCGATCGGGTCGAAGGGCGGCCCGAGACGGGAGGGCTGAGGAAGAAACAGGGAGGAGGAGGAGGCGGTGGCGGCGGCGGCGGCGGCGGCGGCGGAGGAGAACGCGAGCGAGGCTGAAGGGGGTTTTCGCCTCGTGTGCACCGGGGGTGGTTTTTGTCTCGTGCTATCAGTGGTCGCGGAGATAGCCTGGAGAGCGCGGCGGTGTCTCTCCGCAGGTTCCAAGCATGGACTGATCATCGCCATTCCCACTAACATCACCGTCATCGTCGTCGTCGTCGTCGTCGTCGTCGTCGTCGTCGTCGTCGTCGTCGTCGTCGTCGTCGTCGTCGTCGTCGTCGTCGTCGTCCTCGTCGTCCTCGTCATCGTCGTCGCGGAGGCTGTGGCGGTTAATAATCGCCGAACGAGAGGCGAGCAAAGGCGAAGAGGTGGATAACGGGGAGACAGCCCCAGGGAGGATCCTCCAGGATCCCCGAACAGCCATTTTTCCTGAGGGTCGATTGAGCGTCGGCTGGAGCTGGAAAGCGACGAGAGGGCTCGAAAGGCACAGGGTGAACGGGGATAAAGTGGCGAAAGTCGCGAAAGTCGCGAAAGTCGCGAAGAAAACGGCGGTCACGACGAAGAACGGTAGGATCGTGTTCGCCACGACGAGGTGGCCAAACTCGACGAGGAGGGTGGCGGTGGCGGCGGCGGTGGTGGTGGTGGTGGTGGTGGTGGTGGCTGTGGTGGTCAGAGTGTCGTCGGTGGTGGTCGTGCTGGTCGTGGTGGTGTTGGCCGACTCGAGACGCCGCGACGATAGGCTAACCGCCGACAGGCGGGCGGTTGTCGTCAAAAGGAACATTTCGAAAATACGAAGAAGAAAAGATGGTCATGATGGCTGGCATGGACGACCACGAGAGAAAAGTGGTTTTGGAGTTTTGCCACCTGCTCGAGAAGAGCAAGCAGCTGTTCAACGGTCTACGCGACCTACCCCAGTACGGGCACAAGCAGTGGCAGGCCTACTTTGGACGTACTTTCGACATATACACCAAGCTGTGGAAGTTCCAACAGCAGCACAGGTCAGTTCCCGTTTCTTCGGCTGTTGCCCGTTTCTTTAGCCTCGCTCTCCTTCCAAGACGCAACCGGGCACCCAACCGGGCACCCAACCGGGCACCCAACCGGGCACCCCCCGTCTCGCCAGGAGAAAAAAGCTCGAGCCGTCCCAACCTCGCGATTCTGCTCCACTTTGTTCGCGGGCATCCGCGCTCGACTCAACAACCAGGGCCCTTCGACTCGTCGCGCTAATTAATTGGATACCGGGTCTCGGGGTTCTCGAGACGCGTTCTTCGCACTCCCTTCGCCAACCCCGAAAAACGGGGACTAACATTTTTCAGCGAGCCATCGCCACGTTCGGCTTTGCGTCTCGAAGGCTCTTCCACCCCCTCGTCGGACCGGACGCGAACGATCGTTATCGGTGAATATCACCGGTTGTCTCACCGCCAAGTGGCCAGATTCGTTTCGACGAAATTGGCCAGCAGCGATGATCCCTCGCGATTTTGGTACATGAATTTTTTGAAGGGAAAGGACCGGGGGAGGGTTCGCCCGTCGGTCCCGATTCTCCAAAGATCCATCGATCGCGTATCGCCGTAGGATTCGTGTAAAAAATAAGACCGCATAATGACGCGCGAATCGTAGACGCCGGGGCGCGCAAACTTCGCTCAATGTTTGGTGGAATGATTCATAGGCGCCGGGGAGGGAGCGTGCGTGTGCAGTCTCCCTCCCCCTCTCGGCGGCGTCTCGTGGCTTTTATAGAAGCACGCCCTACTTCTCACGGGGCGCTTTGCCCTCGCTTTTTCTTTTATTCTCCCGCTTCCCTCCACGCTGCCTCTCCGTTACACGTAGGTACCCCCCGTGCGGTAAATTCCCAGTGTTTTTGCGTACAGTTTCCTTCACCACCCGCATTCTTCGTTCCTGACGACCCAACCGGAAAGAGAATCGAGCCTCTTTCCGGAGTCGGTTCAACGACGGAATCCGATAACGCGAGAAACAACAACCCGTCCGATCGTTGGATCGCGCGATCCGTCGTGAAAAGTTGAACCTCGTAGTATAGGACGCGACGCGAGCCAAGAGAGCGATCTCCGGCCAACCGACGAGCGAGCCTAGCCAGGCACCTGGCACCGATAACCGAATTCAGCGGCGTTTACCGGACGTGGCGGCCGCCCGCCTTCCGCATTCGTGACCAAATCCGTCGCGTCGGCGTCCGGTCAACCGAGCTGGGTTCGAAGGACCGGGGCGGGGGGCCAAGCGCTTCCTCGCTTGTCGCCGTTCCACGCTGATATTCGCGGATGGCGTTCGAATCCTCCCAAATTCCCAAGGGGTCGGAGCTCGCGTGGCACGCGTGCGAGCGGCTCGAAGGATGGCACAGGGGGGTGCTCAAAATGGGACGACTGGAAGGTCTGGCGCGCTTGCCCCGCGCCGAGGCTTCTGGGACACTTGGAATCCGACCAAAGCGTGGAGCGTCCTTGTTCCTACAGCTATTCGGCCGGAATTTTCAAGACAACCGGTACGAGACGAGACTCCTCCGGTGTCCGGATGTGTACCAACGACTCTCGACGGCGTTTGATCCCAGCCGCTCGCGACCGTTGGTTGATCGCTCGTATTACGGACAATCCGGGGGAGGGAAAAACGCGTTCGTCGGGAGTAGACGAACAGCCAAACTGATCGGAAGTCTCTCTGGCTGTTTCTTCGTTGGCTCCCAACGCGACCTCGTTGCTCGCTTGTGGCAGCCAATCTTCCGTAATCCCTCGGACGAGCGTTGGACGAGCGTTGGACGAGCGTTGGACGAGCGAAGCGGGCCTCCTCAAGGGCGTACGGGGAGAGAGCGGGCTGGAGGTGGGCCGACCAGAAGCCGTCACCCTGCAGCCGAGTTGGAAACTTGACTGCGACGCAGCGGGCCGGCGAGGGGGGGGGGGGTAAAGAGTTTGTTGCAGAAAGCTCCAGGCAACTGGGTATAACAACACTCGACAGTTGTGTTTCGCGTGCGAGCGACGAGTAACGATCGCCAAGGAAAAAAAGTGCACGGTTACCCCGCGACGGCTTCGAGCCTCGTTCACCTCCCCTCCTCCCTCGCTTTTACCACGCAAACGCTACTTTCTTTCGCGTACGTTTATCCGATTTTCGAATTAAGTCCAACGTTGCCGCTTATGCGCAGCCCTTGGGCTCGACGACGCGTTGCGCCTCTTCTCCTCGCTTGTTCCTTCTTACCCGACGGAGCCTGGATTTTCCGAGTCACGTTCGAAGGGAACGGGTCAACCGTGGAAAACCCGCAACGGTCGAAGCGGTTCGCGCTCGTAGCTCTTGGGAATTGGAGGAAAGGTTCGCGCTCGGGTCTTCCGGTCGGTCGTTGTGGGAAACCCGAACGCGGCAAACCCTGTCTTTTTGACTCTTCGATCAATCCCGATCCTACTTTTGCGGCTCGAGTCCGGTAGCGAGTCGTTCCATCGGCCGTTCCGAGCGAGCTGGGTTTGGTGGGGTTTGCATCGGGCCGCGGACCCTTCTGTTCCCTCGTACGGCCTTTATACTCGAGTACTCGAGCGAAGGGGGAAATACCTGAATTTTCCAGCGTCGAGCAGGGTTGATTTTCGCTTCGGTTTCGCATCCGATCGGCCGTTTACGCGTAAT
This sequence comes from Ophioninae sp. B BG-2022a, assembly GCA_030522765.1. Taxonomy (NCBI): domain Eukaryota; kingdom Metazoa; phylum Arthropoda; class Insecta; order Hymenoptera; family Ichneumonidae; species Ophioninae sp. B BG-2022a. The sequence goes on from JAPYZJ010001572.1 coordinate 15,170, forward strand.
CCGCGTTTCTCGTTCCACACGCGAATAACGTTTCGTTTTTCCAGGGCCATACTGGACACGAAGTACGGTCTGAAGAGATGGCAGATCGGGGAGATTGCGAGCAAGATTGGCCAGCTGTACTATCACTATTACCTTCGTACGAGCGAGACGTCGTACCTTCACGAGGCTTACTCGTTCTACGCGGCGATACGCGGACGCGCGTACTACAGTCGCGCCGCGAAGGAGGACCGTAGCGATCTCATGGTGAAGAAGCTGCGCTACTACGCGCGCTTCATCGTCGTATGCCTTCTCCTGAACAAGATGAAGCTGGTGAGAGAGTTGGTGCAAGAATTGGACGCCCAGATAGCCGATTACGCGAGTACTTACGAGCCGGAGGATCAAGTCGAGTGGAATCTCGTCTTGGACGAGATAAAGGGCTTCGTTAAAGCCGAATCGGCGGTGAGCGTCTTGAACTCGGATTCGAATCCGGTCGTGTTGACCCATCGTTTGGGCCCCGTAACGTCCCCACCGATCGAACGGTCGCCACCGATGTGCCTGACGCTTCAGGAGATTCTCATCGTTGGCAATTGCGCCGATCAGGTCAAGTTCAGCGAGCTGTCCCTCGACATGTTTCGCATGCTGCAAACACTGGAGCGCGAGCCACGCGACGATCCCACCCATCTTCACGACGCCTCGCCAGCGGGTAGATTGCCGTTCAGACCGGGCCCTTATCCACCCGAGAACGGTACGCCGCGTCGCGACAATCCGCACAAGTATCTGCTCTACAAGCCTACCTACAGCCAAGTCCAGGTCTTTCTAGCTAGCGGCTTCAAGGAGCTACCGGCCAACGGAGCGCTTCTTCTCTATCTCTCGGCGGACGGTTGCTTCTCCACGGTCAAACATCCCGAAGAGAGTGAGTCAGCCGCCTCGTTCTCCCCGTGCCAAATTTACGCTTCCCTCCGCCTCCCGACGAGCAATCTTTCGTCCTTGCTCCTCCTCCTCCTCCTCCTCCTCCTCCTCCTCCTCGCTCTTCTCCTTCCGCTTCGATTCTCTCGAGACCGCGTAACCGCGATGCTTTCTTTTTTTTTCCGTTTTTCCTTTTTTCCTTTTTTTTTATCAACGAGAGATCATTGAGACCGCGCTTCAACACTCGAGTTCGTGAAAAAAATGTCCATTTCCCACGTTAATAACACTGCCAATTCAAGCGTACGATTTATAGGAGCGCGCGCGCTCTTGTCAAACGGAACATGTATCTTTCAACTCTAGCTCCTCTATCCTGAAAGTTCCGGTTGGCTCTCCCGGAAAGCCGCTCCCCGGCCTCTTCCGCGAGGATCGAAGCCTCCCCCCTCCACTCCTCGCAGCCGCTTTCACGCAAACTTTGTGGTTCCACTGGATTTTCGTGTTACTTTTTCCAAGTGGGTTACGACCTCGGCGGAGTAACGACCAGCAGCAAACGCGATCCTGAACACGGAAAGAGGCCGGCCGGTGGAAAAGAGCCTCATTGCCTCTATCCGGGTGATCTTTATCCGTTCACGAGGAAACCGCTGTTCGTCGTTGTCGACTCGGACAACAGCTACGTGTTCCAGGAGATTCCGCGATACTTTGGTCAACCGTTGATGGTACTCATGTCACCCCAGGAAACGCCCTCGGGTCTGAGGGACCTGCGTCACGGTGGTAGCCTCTTCACCCTATTCCTACACGCCCCACTCGCCGCCTTTTGCCTTATATGCAACGTCGGTAGCTTAGCCGTTCATCACTGGGAACGTTGCCAGAGCTACGTCGATCGTTTCCTCGTCGAGGCCAGTCGTCTCGTCCTACGTTCCAGATGCGGTTCGTACGTTCGTACTTACCCCCGGCCCTCGCCGCTACTCTACTCCACTCTGCTCTGCTCTGCCTCCTGCCTGTCCTCGCGTTTCTTACGCGACGATCCTATCTCGAGAACTCCAAGAGACACCGAGGCGAAACCGAGCTTTTACTTGACCCGTGGAAATCGGCCAACAGCCGATACGAGAACCGATCGTTGCCTCGAGGCTTGCTTGTACCTGGAATCGACATTTTTCTGCTTCTTTTCGCGAACGTGCAACCATACTTTTCATAATTTTTTCGATTCGATGCCTCTGACCGATGATTTTTTCCCACAAACGTTTTGGCGAATTCGCTGCTCAATCCTATTCAATTTTTATTATAAATTAAAGTCGAAAAATCAAATTGAAAAAAAACACACAATCTTTTTGGCTGTCGTTTCGTACTTGTATGCTTATTTGAGCTGTATTTGGTCTGCACTTTCGTTGAGTCCCTTACTGATAATCACCCCGGATAAAGTTTCGACGCGTCAACGAGTGCAACAAGAAATTGTGTCGTTCCATTGCTGCTTCGGGATATATGAAAAAAAGCTCGGTAAATTCGACGTTAACGAGTGTTTTGAGACGTCTTGGTCACAGATCTTGAAAAAGTCAAAAGAACAATGGAGAGCGACTCGTACACGGAATCATTAATATTGAGCCGGTCGACTTGAAATATTTACAGAACCATGATGTATCAAGGAAATACATTTTTGTCTCAAGGGGACAGCGTGGACAATTCATTTTTGGTACAGCATTAATTTTATCAACAACCGTTGACACAGCTGTAAAGTTTAAAGAAAAAAAAAAAAAAAAAAAAGTCAATTGGTAGATGTACCCTTCGAGTCGAACCTAAACTGGAAAGAGTGACGAGCCCGGTTCGCGCTAAAAGTAAAATTCGCGAGGCGACAAGAGGGCAAGATTGGAAATGGTCGAATTTTGTTTTTGTGTGGATATTTCAGAGAGCAGCGTACTTCAGTTCTTCGGGGACGACTTTCTAAGGTTGCTGCTGGTGCGGTACGTGTTCTGCGACGTGGTACTGCACCTTCATCGCTCGTTCCGCGGGCGGCATCAGTACCCCTGTTGCCATCCGCCATTACCGGAAGCCGAGGTACTCCAGCATCCGGCCTTACACCACATCGTGCTCGATCTCGCCGCGTCGATAGACGCTCGCGATCACTTTCCCGACAGCAACGAACTCGCCTGACCCAGGCATCAAAGCCGCCAGGATCGCGATAACGTTGCCTCGTCATCCCCGTTAACTACTTATCACCATCACGAGTACGATTACGGAAATTACAATTACAATAAAATCGTTACATTGAGACCTCATTAAAACGCGTCTCGAACTTCATTCGCTCTTGCGCCAATATCAGGGTCTCTCTCTCTCTCTCTCTCTCCATCTGTCTCTACCCGCTTCTCTCTAATGCAAGATAAATCTCTTCAAGGGAGCATTCCAGCGTTACCCACTTGAAAATTACTGCTTTTCATAGTTTAATTATTTTTTAAATTAAATACGTTAATCAGATCGATCGTTTTTTGTTTATTCAAATAAAGTCTATCCTTCAGTTAAAAAAACTGTACAGGCGTACGATGGATCGTACGCCTCTACGGTTGGACATCGAATCCATTTTTGTAGGAAATACTGTAGCGATCGGAATCCAATTGGAATTTCCCGACCAACGTTTAACATCATTTTTTTTTGAATAATGCAATAATACTGGATTGTTTCCTTGAATCTTTCAACCGTTTCTTTTCCTCCTGCTGTATATGTGTTCTGTCTCACCAGAGTTTAACAAATTCTGCTCTGAAAGCAGTATTCTCTCGATGTTTGTACTTTTCCTTACAAAAAAAAAAAAAACAATCCTTTTTGTCGGCGTCCAAAAACATTTTTCAGGAGTCTACCAGATGGGGAAAACTGTCGTGGAAGAATGATATTTTTTCAAGAAAGTCAACTGTTGCGGAACGACGTATATTTGCTATCAACTGTAGGAGGAGATGACGAAAAACAAAGCAAAAAAGTGAAAGAAATATCGTAAAGAATTAAATCCTGTTCTTCATCGAGCAGAAATCCAGTAGTTTTGGGGCCCCGTAGGCGTGTCGTCGAATTTGCAGACTTTGTCTCGATTCTTTCGGCAGTCTCTTCACCATCGAGGCGCGGTATTCGTAGGCTGCGATATTTGGGGTATCCTCCGAACCGTTGCGCCTGCAGTCAAAGACTTTTGTAAAATTCGTCTATGCGGGCTTCGCTTCGGCATACCGATCCAGTGATCGACCAACTGTACTTGCTCGCTGCTCCGTATCACGTTCGCCGCGTACGGTCGACTTTTTATTGCGCAAAAAGTTTCAGGTGAGTAATTCGATTGCACGGTCCAAGTTTCTGGCATTCGATCATCGTTGATTACACTTCACCGGAGCTCTGTCCCTCCCTCCCTCCCTCTCTTGCTCTCCTCTTCCTCTCACCCTCCACTCTTCGTTTCTGTCACTCTCGTTGTTTTTTTCGTCAATGGGAGCCAATGAGCTTGCGAGCGGGTTTTATTTATAAACAAAACCGAAACGGATCTCGTTGGGCTTTGCGAGGCCGTCAGGTGACGCGGACGCGACAGGGAAAGAGTATCGACGAAAAAAATGAAAAAAAGAGGTGGAGGAAAAATAATAAAAAGAAGGAGGCCGGGGGGGGGGGGGGGGGGGCGGGGGGGGGGGGGGGGGGGCGTCTGGGCGGCTCGCTGGGAAAAAAAACATTCTCGGTGGAACAAAAAGTGTGGTAACGATTTTAGTGACGCTGTTACGCGGATACGCTTCCAGAGAGATGAGATAAATTGAGGAGTGAAAAAAAAAGCGAAAGCAATTTATGGATGGGTGAGCGTTGTCAACGACCTTTGCACTTTCCAACATTTTCCCTCATTCGCTCTTTTCCCTGTCCTCCTTTTGTCTCCCACCTCCTCCATCCATCCGTCGGTTCCGTCCCCTCCTCTTGGTCACTCTCGCCGGTGACGAAAAAAGACTTTTTGGCACGCTTACAAGAATCGGACCCGGTCGATGCACGAGTCTCTCACCGGTGTCGACAGCCGGGTCAGGCGCGTGAAATTATTTTTTTTCAACTCGGACCACCACAGTTTTTGCACACGGGGACAAAAATCCAAACAAACGAAAACAAAAATTTACCCCCGCGTCCGAAAAACGACCGAAAACTGCCGATTGAAACTCTACTAAGAGAGAAGTGCCCTTTTCAATCTGACCGAATTGGTCAGAGTTTCCACTCTTGATTTTTCTTACATTTTTCACCCCTTCAGCTTGAGGAAAAGTCTGAACAAACTCTCGGATCTTCACGAAGCGTACTTTTAGTAGGGCGAGACTCTTTGACAGATGGGAATCGAAAAACCAACCGGAGCACGTTCGATAAAATTTGCGCGGTTCGTGGCCGACTCGAGGAGAGCGAATTTTCGAAAATTCATAAATGTTTTCAAATCTATCCCGAGAAGAAAAAAAATGATGTTTCATTTGTAAACGTGCGCTTCGGCGCGACATTGCCGAATTATTCAAAATCCACGTACAACGTTGTCTCGCGTGTCATCCGAAAATAATATAAAGTCGAACAGATCCGAAGGATTTATTTGTTCGCGGCGAATTTTGCGTCTCGACATCTTGAAGCGCGGCTGGTGCAGAATCTCTCGCCTGGACGAACAATTGAGGATTTTGTCAGTCGTCCGCTAACGAGTCAGCGGATCGTGCAGGCCTATAAAAGTAGCCGGGAGAGAGACGGGAGAGAGACGGGAGAGAGACGGCCAATAGGGGCAACGAGGAGGGCGCCGGAGGAACGTAGGGAAGAGGAGGCCAGACGAGTCGAGTGGCAGAGCAAGCGAGACAGCCAGCCAGCCAACGGACCGAGCTGAAACACGACAGAGGCCGAGCTGCCAGTCGAACAGAGAGGGTCCGAGGGTCGAAGAGAGAAACCGAGAGAGACAGACGAAAAGAGACGGAGGGGGAATGGAAAGCGGTGCTCCAAGCAGCACACTTCTAATCAGAGCCAAATAATTCGAACACGCACACACCGCCAAAGAAATGAGGAAAAGATGGTCGCGACGCGGTTCTCGTATAATCTCGAGAGGATGATGCTAGGATGCAACATCACCTATAAATAATCGCGCACGGTAACTCTCTATTTCTTTCTCCACTTTGAATACATTTTTTCGCCTTATTGTGTTTCTACATAGAAGACGCGGTATATTATTTGATTTTTTTTATTCGTGTGAGTTTTTCCTTAACCACGAAAATATGTTGTTTTTTTTCATGGTTGGGTGTTTCCAATAATTTTCTCTAAGATAAATATTTCGGTATATTCTTTCCGAAAATAAATACATTTCCCCGACAAAGAACTTGTCTCGAAACAAATAGATTCTTCCAACAATGCTCCTAAACGATTGCCATTGAACGTTTGAAAGGAATATTGTTTCAAAAAATGAATAAATATGTCGAGTGCGCGACATTTCCCAAAGTATATACATTTGGTCAGTGAAGGGTTTTCTACAAAATTAATAAATTTATCCAATAAATGATTTTCCCAAAATTAATGAACTTTATTACCAGCAAATAGCCTCGAGATAAAAAAAAAACCTGGAGATCGCGAGGGTTCGATTCTCCAAATTTTTGGGCTCACTTCGGTAACGCGAATAGGTGTGAAATCGAGGAAACGTCACACACGCGTAATGCACTCGTTCGAGTCGTTGTATTGGCCCAAAAATAGGTATAACTCGACGCACGGTTCGTCATATATTTAGGAGGTATTCGCGCGGTAGTATCGAGGAAGAAGTTTGGACGGTGGAAGAGGATAGACGAGGCGAGTAGCAGGCAGCAGCCGGGTCAACTCCTCGGCACGGAGAGAGAGAGGTCTGGCTTCAGCCGCCGAGGGCGGCGGGCTCTCCTCCGGAGCTCACGAACCTCTCTCCTCTCTCGGCAAACAAAAACGAAACGAAGCAAAAAATACGAAAACGGACAAATTATCACCGCCCTTAATCCCCGGTACTTTCCTCGATAAATATTCGTTCGGTTTTTCGTGCCGACTGACTCGTTTCACCGTGTGTACCTAGCTACGCGTGTACGGGTGTGTTTGCGCGTGTGCGTCCCAGGACGAGATTGCGCGGAGGGTGCGCATCGAGGAATCTCGAAAAAGGACGCCGAGGGGTTCGAGGCTCAGGAAGAGAGAGAGAGAGAGAGAGAGAGAGAGAGAGAGAGAGAGACAGGGAGAAAGAGATACCGAGAGAGGGTGAAAGTGGAACCGTCGAGAGTGCATTGAATTTTTTTACGTGCTTCCGCCGCATCGAGTCGGGACGAAATTCTCCAACTTGGATAAAACGCGACGAAAATAATCATTCTCTCGCTGAAATTCATTAATTCACCGACACTTTGCAACAAAAAAAAGTATTCTATAATCCAAACAAAATAAAGAACTTTGACTTCCTGGCAGGAAAAATAAAAATCTTTCCGCAACGACACACGCGAACCATGAAACAAATAAAAAGCATTAACTTACAAATTAAATGAGCATACGCTCCTATCGTCTAAAAATTCTGACAAACTTGAGAACCACGAAAAGTGAAAAGAAACACAGAGAAAAGTACGAACAATTCGATTCGATCCGTTTGGAGAAAAAGAATGCTCACTTTTTTTTCAACAAACCCAAGGTGCGCGAATTCCAATCGTCGGTTCTAAGATAATTCGTCGAATGTTTTATTCTCGTCGTTTCTTCATTAATCGCCGGCATTGCGCGAATCGTCCCGACTCCGATCCGGAGCTCCAACCTCGATCGGAGCGGTAGCTCAAATTTTTAGAACGCCCTCGACGAAACCGAGAGATCGAGGAGGGAATGTGCATTTTTATTTTCGACAAATTTGCCATTGACGAGTAACGAGAAACGAAAGAAAAAACAAAATCGCACACGATAAAGAAGTTGAAAGAAAATGGAAAAGCACGCGCGAATAATGTTTCGCAACGATTGAATACGAAGCTAGAAAATGTGGGTTTTTTGGTCGATCGACGGTAGTTGAAAAGAATGGAGCATCAGGAGCGCGAGCGAGGTCGCTCGTCCCGAGCATCGTCGACCGCGAGCCTCGGACGCGAGGTTCGTTGCGCCTGCCAATTCTTCCAGAGCGACTCCCTCCTACCGGAGAGACGAGCCATGATCGGCTCAAGGCCATCGTCGAGAAACGCGAATCAATCGCCCGTGACTGATCATCCGGGAGGCGGGGATCGGGATCTTCCCACATCCGATACACCACGGTTCGTCGTGCACTTTTCTTAGCTAGCTTTGATTTTTCTTCATTTTATTTGGCTCTAGGAACGACTGTTTTTCCCGATTGCTTCCTCTCATTGTGTTTGGGTTTGCGTTGACTCCTCAGAGTTTCTTTGAGCTTTGTTCCCGTTTTTTCGACTCGGTCTTTCCGTCTTTATTCGTCTTCCCGATGTACCTACCCTTCGAATCCCTTCTTTCGGGATTGGAATTGGAAAACGGGGACTCTCGGGGTGGCTGGAGAGCCCGGTTTTTCGAGCCAGGTGAGTTTCGTGTTCCCTTTGGTTTATCTTCCCAAGACGAGCCGGGCGAGAGCTTTTTTGACTGGCGCGTGCCCGGGAAGGGGAAGACGACCAATCAACGTCTCAGCTGGAAGAAACTCGTAGAGAGCGGGAGAGCGAGCGAGAGAGAACGCGTTCGGTGCTTTTGACTTGTCCAAGGCGACTCAACGTTGCCGCTGCAAAGACACCACGGTTTCGTAAGTTTCCCGATCCAGTGGAGGATGAGCGGAGAGAGCGAGAGTGACCGAGCGTGAGAGCCAAAGAGAGATTCTCGATCCGGATTCGCCAGTGCGAGCTTTTTCGCCGCCGACGCGAGTACGCGAACGAGAAGACTCGCCATGGATACTGGACGGTGGTGAGTCGCCCCACGTTTCTCGCCCCATTTCCCAAACAAAAAAAATCACTTTTTCCGCTTTTCCCCTTTTTTTTCATCTCGCCCTTTGCCTTTTTTTTCGAAATTTCATTTCTCACAGCTCGGATATCCATCTTCCTTGATTGCGTAACGCTTCGTTCGCAAAGAGACGACAGTCGCAATCGTGGGCTAGATTCGAACGAAAGTTGTCGCGCTCGCCGTCGCCGCGACAACTTTGCAACATCGTATTTCGAAACGGACGGAAGGGGGCTCCCCTAATTTGTTTTATGCATTCGTACTCTTCGGTATTCGCAAAAAAGAATCCCCCTGATGCATTTACGCGTTATCCGCGTTACGAATATAAATTATCTTTTTTTGCGCCGTCCGAATACTCGCGATTATTTAAAAATTTGTGATTTTCAAAAAATTATATATACCGAGGGACAAATTCATAAAAACGAACGTGCGAGACATTTTTGTTATTACTCATCACTATCGGCGATGAGAATGATACATTTGTGACGCGTACATGTGTCACGTGCCAAATATAGGTGTTATTGCACGGAAGGTACGAGCATTGAAAGCGCGACACAAACAGGCGCAGGAACAGTTTTATAACCTCGCAGGACATATTTGAGTCCCGAGGATGGAAAATCATTCGTTCGTACAAATAGCGGCGCCGGAGTGTGAGGTATTTGGCAAATGCGAGTTCGAGAGCGCGCATAAAAGTTCCGATGAAAGAACATTACCGGATGGATGACTCGACCGGCAAACCAGACATTTCTTCCCACTAAACAATTTTTCCATTTTTTTCTTCGCGCAACCACCTTTCGTCGAATCGAACAACTACGTACCTTTGATATCGCGTCGCTGGATGCAAATAATGCGGCGGGGGCGCATCAATAGGCCCGCGCACGGGCCGTCGTTTCTCGGCTCAAAAACAAATGATCGCGCAAAATTCAAAATTAAACAACAATCCGTACAACGTGAAACAAAATTCTATAAAGCCGAATATAAAATAAGACGAAACAACGATAATCCAAATAATCCGAAGGAACATAACATTTGGAAATTTAAAAGATCCGAATATGATGAAATTTGAGAAATCCGAATGTAAAATAACCCAAAAGAAAAGAAATAAAAAATAAAAATGGCTCGTCTTTTGCGCCCGTTTCTCCTCGTTTGCGCAATCCGAGACATTTTTATTCTCTCGTTGTCGTCCCGATTCCGCGTTTCTTCCTCGTTCGCCACCGACGTGCGTTTCGTTCTTTTTGTTTTTTTTTCTTTTCCGTCGCGGTGGCAAAATTTCTCTCTCTCTCTCTCTCTCTCTCTCTCTCTCTCTCTCTCTCATATTTGTGATTCTTGGTCGCCGCGTGTGCATCTATTTAAGGTTCGCCCGGCTGTCTATAGTTAGAAATGCGCGGTCAGCTCCCGGCACACACCGGATGATTCTGGTCGTCCAGAGTATTAGTCGAGAGAGTGGTTGGTCCAACGCTCGATCGGCGTGTCGCTCTTCTAGGACGGAGCGAAAGAGATAGCGAGAGAGAGAGAGAGAGAAAGGAGGGGGTGCCGTGTCCTCTTTTGTCTCGCGCCTGCCTGCCCGCCTGCCTGCCTGCCTGCCTGCCGCGAAACTTTCGCGGCAGGCAGGCAGCGGCCGCCGGTGCCGTCTTCGGCAGAGTGGAGAACTCGGGGGCCGTTGCGACGCGGCAGCGAAGCAGAAGAAGACGACAGCGCCGAGATTCTGAAACAGGGCCACGTACAATCGGTCGGAATAATACCAGAGGATGAACCGGCATAGCGCGGGAGGACGAAGATGTTCGCGCGAATCGGAAAGTTTATTTTTAAGCCGGTGTCGATCTTGGCGCGTTCTACATTCCCGCGTTGCGCGATAGAACGGACGCTCATCCGTTGACTCTTGGCCACGTCGCTTCCGGTTGTTGGACGGAAATTGGGACGACGGGTGGAAAGAATCGGAGGGCGGAGGGACGGGGAGGGGCGCTTTGTAGATGTATTCCAAAGGCAAAGCCTGCTGCTGCTGCTGCTGCTGCCGCCGCTGCTGCCGTTGATGAATTTTTCGTCTCCCGGACGTGTACAACTTGATCCTGAGCAAGTTATTCCTGTCCGATATTTCGGTCGGCAAGGCTATTTCTGCCGAGCCTGCTGTTCCCGCTTTCTCCGATGTTGCTCTTTCCCTCAAGGTCCCCCGCTTATCTCGCGGATCTCGATCGTACGATCCGTTCGATCCGTCCGATCGGGGCATCGAAATAACTCGAGCGGTACGAATCCTCGTAACAGGCGGGAGCACGAGTACGAGCCGATCGGTACGCCCCTCGTGAATCCCCGAACGATGTCGCCGGTCACACCGAGCGCCCCCGTGGTACGAATAATCGACACCGACGTTGCCCCGGTAGCGGACAGCGACGACAGCATCGATCTCGGGGCGCGGTTCGGGCCGGTCCTCGAGGGTAACGAGCTCGTCTTACCCCTGGACGGACGAATCGAGGACAGCGCGATGGAGACCCGCGAATTCGCAGGTGGGCCCGACACCTCCGAGGAACTCGAGAGTCCCCAACAATTGCAGGATCGTCTCGAGGAACGATTTTTCAAGGCGGCCGCGCCTCGCGCCGAGTCCGGAACCACCGAGTGCCGCGAGGTCGATACCAGTCAGGTACGCGCGAGACCGACCGAATCCTGCCCTTTTTTTACTCCCTCTTCCATCGACAAGACCACAGTCGAACGATCTTGGTTATTTATTGGCCGATACACGTACGACCGACGTACTCGAATTTTTGTTGGCACGTTATCGCGACGCGAATCGACAAAACCTTCTCCGAGATCTCCCGGACGACGAGTCGTTCGGCGGAGCGCGAGAGGCGAACGATTCGAGCCACCCGCTTTGTCTGAAACAGAGAACGGCATCCCCATTCACCAATTTTTCAGCCCATCCGTGTCGCCAATTTTTGCAGCTTTTCAATCAAACGATAAAAAAAGAAAAAGGCACGGGCTTCGTTTCGCCAACGGCCCGATCGACTCGTCGGTCGATCCAATTTTTTCGCACCTCGAACTCCGCGGTGCGACGACTCGAAAGCGCGGCAAAGACGAATAAAATTCTCACAATTGCACGTAAGAATAAGAAGAAAAATGTCCGATAAAGAACGGGCAGCGTACGTTTCGGCGGGCCATGATTAAAAATAAATTAAGTGTTTCGAGCGTACTCCATCCCCGATGTAATCTTACGAAGGTATCCGTGCAGGTGGACTCCTCGAGAACGAAACGAGTACCGTCGCAACGAGGCGCCGGTGGTCTGCCGCAGCGTCTGCGTTCCCAAGCCGGTAAATTGCGTTCCCGCATAAAGTCGATCCAACGTCCGAATTTCTCATTGTCGATCGAGCGTCTGAGATCGAAGAGAGCCAAGAGTCCGGCTGTTTCGCGAGGATCGTCCGAGGCAGCGAAGAGAGCCGTCGCATCGGAGAGGAAAAGTCCGCCGAGCGAGCGAGGAAGAAACTCGGAGTCGTCGACGGGGGGGCCCGGAGCAACGGACAAACGTTCGAGAATGGACAGAATCAGATCGTCGCTGTCGATCGATCGAGCGAGACTCTCGCTGCCGGATCGTTCCAACTTTCGGTTGCCCGCTCGTCCGCGTTTCAACATAAAGCGTCCGAACGTGCGTTTTCCAGCGTTCAAGAGGCTCAAGAGAGGATCGAGTCTGGAGACGAGGCGATCACAGGAGGGGGGGGTTCGGAGCGACGGATCGACCAGCGGCGGCGATTCGTCGACCCGCCGGAAAAACATATTCGATTTCTCGACTTATCCCCGTATCTTCGAGAGGCGCTCCAGGGCCGAGAAACCCGAGTACGCGACCTCGTCGCCGAAGGACTCGCGGCGCGCCGAGTCCCTCGAGAGTCCCTCGACCTTACCGAGGCTCCTCGAGAGAGGAACGGCCAAGGCCCCCCCGCTGGGGCCCCGATGGTCCCTCAGGTTCACCGACATTAAATTCGCCGACGACGAGGACGAGCCGCCGGATCGCTCGTTGGCCGAGCGATCCGAGCCGTGGAGGCGTCCGTCCCTCGAGGAGCCGAGGTTGTCCCTCAGGCCCGCGGAGTCGATCGACGAACCCGCGATTTTGCCCTGGCAGCGGGACGACGACGAGCGCAGGGAAGAAGGGCTGGAGGAGGAGGAGGAGGAGGAGGAGGAGGAGGAGGAGGAGGAGGAGGAGGAGGAGGAGGAGGAGGAGAA
>JAPYZJ010001573.1:0-26417 GCA_030522765.1 Ophioninae sp. B BG-2022a
ACAGAGTGGCCTTTTTCTGTGGAGACCACATTTCGGTTTACCACTTTGTCACGGCATTCTACGGAAAACAAACGTATAAAATATGCTGGTTAGAGAAAATGAAAAATTACATAATATTAATAGATAAGAAAATATGGACGTTGATTCGAAACGAATTAAAAAACCGTAAATATAAATACTCCAACGAGATGCCATAATAGTACGAATATTGTAGGTTAAAAAGAAGAACGACCCAAATGTAGACATAGAAAATGTCAAAAAACTCCTAATGCAGACACTAGTAGCTTTTTGCCCAAACATGCACATACAATATGTGCTTAATTTGCCAAAAGTTCGATCGCTGTATCAACTTTTTGATCATCCGTTGATTTGCCTTTTATTTGATCATTTCGAAAACGTTGGGTTTACAAAAGGAAAATCCAACGGATATTGCCAAGCGTTACCTTTGAGTCACCTGATCGTGGGAGTATTATTTTCCAGCGGGCGATTCCTCGATGATGAAAAATAGTGAGAGCGGTAATACCAAGGGAAAATACATGCAGAAGCTGAAAGCCCACAAGGCGAGCGATAGGTTACGATATTGAGGCGAAGTTTTGTTCAAAACTCGGAAGGGAAGCTACCATGTCAAAGGAAGACTGAAGAGAGCGAAAGGGAAAGTGGTACGAACGCTTCACTCGAAGGAATCGAGGCGACAAAACTTCCAGAGATTCTACTAAGGACACTCACGCGATATTTATATACATATATATACCCTCGCCCTATTCCTTTAAAGTAGTCATTTTAGAGGTCATTTGAGTCAACCTAAGCGCCGTCAAATAGGGGGTGAAAATTCAGTACTTAATAAGTCATGGTTTCAGGATTTTTCAGACCTTTTTAGGCTTGTCGCCAAAAACAAAAAATTATGAAAAAACACTCCGGGCTGAATATGCACACTGACATATACTGGCATACTGCAAACGATTCGGTTATCAATCAAATTTTTTATTTTTTATTTTTACAAAGAAGTTTTATGGGGAGAAAGGGCTTCGAAATAATGGTTTCTATTGTGTTAATTCTAATATTCCGAGTATTTGCAGAAAATCATATTTTGATCTTTGTACCAAGTAAAAAAATTCCACTTTTTTCGTCCACACATATGATATTGTATCGTGACGAGAAGGATGCAAATAAGAAGCAAAAGGTCTGGCCTATCATGGCTCCTCTATACGAATTGAGTATCGATGTGCCCTTTTGACCTGCAGCGATACGATATACGTGCAGGAGGTACTGATTCGGTCTCGAAGGTCTCGGAACTCTCGAGTAGATAGTTGTGGCTTTTCAACCATTCAGCTGACGATGTTATCACGTCCTCAAGTCCCAATCGCACGAGAATGATTTCTCGAAAATTCTAGGTAATTCCTCGATACTGGGTGGGTGAAGTTTAAGCCAGGATCTATATAAACATACGTGATGCACTTTTGTCTATTTCACGTCAGCGTTCTCTCTCTTCTTCCTATCCTCTTCACTTATTCCATGTGTCCCATGTGGTTACAAATTGAATTCTCTGATCCAACACGAACGCATCTGCAAGCTCCAATAGACGTATTTCCTATCTTTCGTACACGTACATACGGCTGAATCGGCGTGTTCAAATGAACTCGACTGTATTAGTAAATTGATAGCCCGAAAACTGAAGATCCCGTCTGGAGCTTTTACGAGTCGTAACCACATGTAGTAACGTGTAGGTGCCTCGTTCAATCGCTTTCAAGCCGAACCTCGAATACATATCCGCACGTTTTACTCACTCTACGATCGGATAACCTAATACGCGATAATACGGGAAATTTCGATACGTCGGTTTGCATTACTTGTGAATTTAGTGCCTCTTATGTTTTTATAGACTCGTACGATAATCGTTGGTCAGCCGTTACAACTTCCTCATTGATAACCCAGGATGAGTGAAATTACGACCCTACGACTCATCACTTCATTTTTTTACCTTCAAACGTATGGCAGGTGCGAACTCCTATCATTTTTTTCTTGATCATAAAATTGATCCTGCGCTGATTAACAGACTTACGCATACAGGGTTTTCTTCTTTTTTTCCTAAGAGGATGGCTCAAGATAAATTATATTTTATTCACGTTTAGTTAATAACAAAAACCCTGATCGTGACAATTCTTGTCGTGAGAGTCCCTAACACATTTTGATGGAATTCAGAAAGACTTCGAACCATCAAACCTCCGATGCTTTCATATTAAATTTCATTTGTTTTACAAGAATTAATATTTACAGCTACTATTTTTCCATGCGAGACTTTTTTATATTCAAACGATTTTTATGATCGAAATTATTTAGTGAAAAATTTCAAAATAATTCATGTATTATTCAAATCAAATATAGGTTCTGTAAAATTATAGCAACCATCGCTTTTCAGATTCCCAAGAATTTTGGCGATTTGGTTATCCAGTAATACAAATGCGTCCAGCATTTCGTAATAATAAGAATTTCTCGATTTCGTTTTTTTCGATTCGAATTCACATACCGTGAGTAATTTAACGAGCTGCCGGTGAGCCGGAGTACATTGCGCTGTATATTCCTGCAAGGAACGACTTTGGAAAGGGCAAAGGAACGGACAAAGGAATACTACTAACCAGGGTATATCGTGAAGAGGAAAATTATATGAGACGAGAACACAACGAGAAGAGATAAATGTGGGGTGCTTATAACGCGCGATATTCTTTTCATACTGTTCATAAAGACACGGAGGATTCCGAGACCATTCAGCTAATGCATGACTCTACCTATCGAAACGATTTCTATTTTTCTGCACTATCACTAATATTCGTTATTTTTTCTTTTCAACTTGCGTCATCCAGTAGTCGCGTATCGCATTTTTTTCTAGACTTCTGGAGCCTCGGAGTTCGTCAACATTTGCGGCGGTACAATCTAGCTAATTTGCCAGTTTTTCTCTTAGAAAAACACATTTATTTCCCATTTTTCCGATGGAGCGTTAAATTTCTTTTCACATTGTTTATTTCTGTTGAGATGATGGGAAAAAAGATTTTTTTCAAAACACGTCATTGTTCGCGATTAAATGCTTTACCATTTTCACCGTAAAAATATTTTCGATATTCTTTGATTAGTCCAGTATATTATCAGTATTTAGTGATTAGGATGGTTAGTACTCTGGATTAGTTTAGTATAATTTAGTGTTTTTATTCACCATCAGTATGATGCAATTTACCTGTATTTTTATCCTGTATTTCCAAATTTTGCGTAAAAAACATTTAGTGAAAAATCAAGAACTTTTGACCAAGTACGATCTCTACAATCAATACGACTAGCTGTAGTAAACATTTTCGATTTTCTACTGTACCTTTTACGCAGAAGTTTTTGCGTGGGATCTCTGGATTAGAACTATCATGAAACTCGCAACCGACGCATCCAATCATCCTCTCGCGTAACTTCCTTGATTTTCGGTTACATGTTTGCACATCTCTCAGTATGAGAGGTATACAGTCCGAGGCGAAAATGCATCAAAGCTCTAAACTTTACGAACAAGATCTGACGTTTTCATAGTGCAATATCAAGTAAACAATTTACCTAATCATTCGGACAGGAAGTATTTAGCAACGTGCAAACAATACCTTACTTTCTTAAGATACGATAAATATGAGAGAATGAAACAAAATTAAATAAAAAATAGTCATAAAAAATAACAACAAAAAATATACTAATCTGGGGAGTTACTTCCCAGATGGGCTCGAGTGATTTACGAAGTTTGCAATAAAGCAATTTGCAGTGATTCATAACTGAAATATTCTCACCCTCACCAGCACGGAATAATGAACTTTTAATGTTGCAGATGGTGAGATGTTTCTGTACCTCCAAATAATACAGTGTAATGTTCGACATGAATGATGACATGGAATTTGGTCTTATGGTCGAACGAGGAAGCAATGGGAACAGAAGGTGGGAGATCGCACCGAGAACGACGGCGACACGAAATACATGACCAAAGACACCCATGTGCCCGTCTATTTGTTTTAAGGTCCGGTAGATATATAATCTTATCTTTCTCTAGGATTTACTCGTCCCACCGTTACTTCGTACAAA
This sequence comes from Ophioninae sp. B BG-2022a, assembly GCA_030522765.1. Taxonomy (NCBI): domain Eukaryota; kingdom Metazoa; phylum Arthropoda; class Insecta; order Hymenoptera; family Ichneumonidae; species Ophioninae sp. B BG-2022a. Next base: position 4,099 of record JAPYZJ010001573.1, read on the forward strand.
ATATCCTGCTTTTTATGACATATTGGCGCAGTCGTCTTCCGAAAACAACGAGGATCTGAGAGTTATTTGAGTACTCCCTCTGGCTATGCAACCCTCATGAATTTTTCGGCTTTCACGCGAGTTGTATAAATCATCGCGACCACCCAATTTTGTTTTCATATAATTTTCGTTGTTTTAAAAATATGCAACACAGAATGCAGCTCCGAAACACAGCCAGACGAAAACTGATAAAAATATGCAGCTTATAATCCGGAGATAAAAATTTGAAATAAAATAAATGATTATAAAAAAAATAATAACCGAAATTTAAGAAAATAAAAATATTGCAGCTTATAATTCGGAGATAACAAGTTGAAATAAAAAAATAATTATAAAAAAAAATAATAATCGACATTTGAGAAAATAAAAATATTGCGCTTACGATAAAAATATGCAGTTAATAATTGGAAGATATTTGATCGTAGTGGTGCCCTGTACGAGATCTCCAGTATGAGAACAATTCTCTTAAGAAAAAACGAAGAAACACATTTAAGAAAAAGTCTGTTTATCAACTTAGGACCGATTTTATGATAATGAAAAAAGTGATAAGAGTTCGCATCTGAGTCATGTGTTTGAAAGTAAAAAATGAACTCTTGAGTTATAGGGTTTGTTTGGGTTTATTTGTTTAGGTTTGTTTGGGTTTGTTGAACAAACTGAAGGGGCACTAATTTCTCAAGTAATGCAGACCGACATATCGAAATTTCCTGTATTATCGCGTATTAGGTTATGCGCAAGCCACGATCTTAAAGCAAAGTAGCTTGATCGTTTTTTCGTATTTGAATAAACAAATTTGAATTTCTTTCCGATCGGTAATGAAAGCTTGCAATATATCTAGGCATATCATTCATAAATGCATTTCTCTATTGTTGATTGGTCGGCCGTTCCAACTCTGTCGTAGGTGGTGTAATTGCCCAGCAACGCCGACTATGAGGGCGGTTTTTAGCGAATACGAGAACGCGCAGGGCGTGAGGAAGTTGATTATGATTATGACGATAGAAATTATTATGCGCCAGAACAAACTTTTGGGCGAAACGGGAGGGTAAATTACAGAAACAATACCAAACTAAAAAATGACGATACAAGCTAAAAAGAATAAAAATAAAAATAGAAAACCAAAAAATGATAAAATATATAAATATATGAACCAAACCAAAAAATGAATAAAAAAGAGATAACAAATTAAGAGCTTAAGAAAACTTAAACGTAACATAATAATAAATTTTAAAAAATCAATAACAATAATAATAATAAAGATAATAATAATTTTAACAAATAACTAAGTGTATAATTTTGAGAATAATAAAAAAAAGTGAGAATTAGGAACAAGAACCATTCCCCACTAAACCGAAACGAAAATATAAAATAAACTAATGATGAGAGACCGACGACTAAAAGAGTATAAAAGTAAAAAGAGTTGGGGATGATTCTGAACCAGGGAGACGAGCTGAACCAGGGAATAAAGAGAAATGTGTGTGCGTATGTGCGCGGGGGTTTCATGTGTCCTTGAGTGTGTGCGCGCACACAGAGTAAGAACGGAGGGCGACGGGTGGGTTAGGTTTGGATCGGGGCTTGCTTTCCGAGATGTACGCAGTGCTCTCTCGGCCCGCGACCCGAGAGAACGAGACGAGACTTTCGGACATCTCCCACGCTCTAATGCAACCATCGTGTTTCGTGTGAATCCTCGCTTGGAATTCCCTGTGTGGTGATAGTGTATGAAAAAAAAAAATGTAAAAATTAACAAAAACGAGAAAGTATCGAAAGCGAATAGTAGAAAAGAAAAAGGAAAAAAGGTCGTGTAAGAAACTCGATATTCGGTGGTTATACTTTACTTTTACTAGCGAAGTTTTTATAACGGGGCGTTGTGTCACTGTTGGCCCGTTACTTTTGGATCGTGTCACGATTCGACGCAGACGGGATAAACTTCTTTCTCCACTATTATCAAATTCGCACCAGCCTCGTTTGGTTGTGTAAGGGATACGCATAATGATTGTAAGAGACGATCCGATACCTGACACACCCCCGATATAACACAACGAAAATAATCCGATATGAGATGCATTGAAAAAAAGTCTTCAACGTATACTACACATGTATTCTACACATGGATAAGCCTGATGAGAAAAACCATTTACATCGAAAATAACACGGAACGCTGATTCTCCAAAAATGCTTCAACACTGACTTTTCCCCGAGAAGTCTGATTTTTCCAAAAGTTGAATCAAAAAATGCCATTAGTTTTCGGTTGTAGAAAAAAAAGGGTTGAAAACGTTGATATTTTTTGTTGTAGATTATATCTATATAAACATTGAAAACAAAATACATTCCTGAGTTTCCAGCACTGAGAAAAAGCAAAAAACCAAATCTCTGTCAAAAAAAATGTACATGCTTTTGGAACTCGGGAGATGTCGGGGAAAATAAAAGCTAGTTTTTTCGATATATGTTAAGTCTACAAAAAGCACTTGAACATTACGAATTTTTGTTTGTGGACGTGGCAACAAATACTAGGTCTTCCGCTAGCTTGATGGTAAGCCAGTATTAGCACTTTTGATTTCTGATTACTCACTGAACGATAAGAGTACAATAATTTTGATTGCACAAAATGATGAAACGAAGACTCAAAATTTGGTAAGAATGAAATTTGTTTTAGGTACCTATTTCGCTCCGCTAGATTAACACCTCCGTTAGCTTCTTCGGGAGATCGAAGAAGTACCAAATTCTCGTAAATTGAGCTCTCGATATCCGGTGGGACTTGGCAGATGGAGTATTTTATATGGCACAGTCGTTAGGTGATGCACACTATAACATTTAGCCATTTACGAACATTTGAGGTAACAAAAAGAAAAATGTACTTTTTGGAGGCTGGAGTTAACAAGGTCCCCTGCGGGTTTCTAAATGTATGTATACGTGTGTACATATGTCCGTCTACCCGTATGTAAGCACACCCACGTATTTACTAGCTCAGTTTTATTATTTGTCCCAGTGGCTGGTACTCTTGGGTCGAGTTTGTTTTTCTGGTTTAGGTCGCGATTATGCGCTCGCCTGAACACGCCCTTCGACTCATTGCCAAAATTCTCCCGCTGCACTATTTAACTCGGCGCGTGACCGTGTTACGCTACTACAAAGGTACATTGGACCACAAGGGAGGAATATAAAATAGCAAGGGTTAACGGTTAACCGAGGTGGTGCGGACAAGTTGACGACAAGGATTTAGGAAAACCAAGATTCGCGAAGTCACGTGCGTCTCTATTCACGACCTTTCGCTCATTTCCAATCTGTATGCTGTCGGAATGCACCCGGACGTCATCAATGCAAATCCATTCATCTGTTTCATATTTATCACGAAATACTCTTCTATCTACAACGTAACCGGAAATTCGACCACGAAAGGGATCCTCGAAAGGGATCATACCATAGGTCATTTCGAGGAAATCAAATTCCGTCAACTAAAGCTCAAAATTGAGTAGTTACTGAATTATCATCGTTTTGAATTTTTTTTTTTCTAGAATCGTCAGACTTGTCATCAAAGACAAATAATTTCAAAAGAATATGTTACACTTTGAATATTCAATCGATAGGTTTCTGAAAGCTGAAAAATGAATAATGAAATTTAAAATCGAATGCATATTCAAGGACTTCTAATCTCAGAAATCAAATACGTTCAATAAAAGACCTTTTCTTTCTGAGATTATACAGATTTCGAACATGCATTTTGTTTTAAAATTCATTGTTTACTTTTCAGCTTTCAGAAAAGTATCAATCGAATATTGAGAGTGCATTTTGTGTTTGACATTTTTTACGTAGGTAAGCCTTTAAACATGAGTGGGTTTCAAAAAAGATGTTCGTGGAGAACGGATGGTTGCAAAATAATTTGTAAAAAAATGTTGTACAGCGTATATCACTGGTAATTTCCCATAGGACAGCCGTTACCCTTAGCACTTCCGTTCCTGTATACAGATGTGCATATGCAAATTTTCGAGCGTTATTTTTTTTCAATATTTGAATGTTTTTTGGTTACTTTTTGTTAATATTGCGTTTTTTGGTATTTTTTTCGTTGCATTGTAATCTAGTTATTATTTTATTAAACTTCATGTCTTTATTTAGTGAAAATATTTGTTTTATCTTAAACTGCCGGAAAGTTTTTCAAAAATCTATTATCATCATCAATGTAGAATTCTCACGCTTTCCGTTACATTTCACAGTTCAAACCGAAAGATGCTATCGTAGTTTATTAAAATTCTCTCTTTTAAATATTACATGGAAACCGTAAAAAAAACAACATCAAAGAGCACGTGCGCGTTTCAGCAGTTCGAATAAAAATACGAACGTATAAGTGGTCCCGCTTGAAGTTCAAACGAGAGACGAACACGACGAATTAGACGTCGAATCGTCGCTTCAACGTTCTCTATATAGTTATACCGAAACCCTCAAATCATGAGGATGGAAGGGACATTCGGATTATCTGATACTCCATATCTTTTCTAGTTATCAGATCAATTTATCTCTTGTCGCAGACAAAAGAAAACGTGTAATCTAGTTTTTATAACCTCGCTATTTCTCATTAAAATTTTCCCTTATCGAAGTACAAGAAAGAGGAATATCGCGAATAGTATAAAGGGAAAAAGAGGTAATTATACAGAAGTGGGGCACTATTAAATTAAAAAAAACTTATGTAATATTGAAAAACCATATTTTTTGTCACCTCGAATAGTGTGTGTGTGTATTGATCGGTGGGTATTATTTTTTCATCTTAAGGGAATATTCGACTGGGTATTATTTTCTAATTTAATTTTTATTTTTTATTTTTAATTTAATAAGAGAGGGGTGAATTGTATTTGCGATTTTACATAAGTATTTCCTCCTGAAATGCTTATTTTATAAATATGACCAGTATTCATTACAAAATTAGGTACCAAAATGCATACAAAAATTCGCTATTTTGTCGTTTCCTCAAACTTCAAAACCCCATAGCTTATGGAAATAATACAAAGTCTCAGTCTCCCCTGACTAAAATTCACTAGTGGTGACTTTCGGAAGACGTTCGTACCGAAAAACAAATTTTGGCGCCAAAATTGGCGGGGTGTCCCAGTTTTGGATAATTACAGTGAAAGAGACGAAGGAAGAGAGAAGAAGAAGAAGAGTGAATGAGAGAAAAAAAGGAATTCTCAATTAAACCGTGAATGACACGAATGACGTTCCGTTTGATTGTAAAACACCGGTGGTGTTAAATTTGACGGATACGTTGATGTTTCATTGCAATTTAAAAATTATTAGAAACTCCAGAGCTTCGGAATATTTCATCAACGTTCCCACTGTGTATTTTCCGACATTTTGGTGTTTGACATATGGCTGGGAAAACTCGTGTCGAATTATATGAAAGTTTCATTGTTTTTGTTTATTACTTATTCATACTTATAATACATCTAACCACTTTTTTTATTCTCTACTCCCGAATATCCCACGAATATCCTTGCATTTACTGAATTTTACTTTTACCCATTCCTATAACTACTCTACGCACTTCGCTAAGATAATCTAACTTTCGAAGCCTTTATATCCGTCTTAAGCTACACTACAGCGCTTTCACCGAGAGCATGGAGAAACAGTGGAAAATCCACGAAACTGTAGGCGGCAACAAGTATTAGTGAATTTAGACTGCGAAAAAAAAATAAAAAGGTAAGTAAAACGTACGTAAACGTTGAAGTAAATAAAACGAAGTCCATAGACGTGGCAATCAAGTGAACATTCCTTTGAAGTCTGAAGATCGCGTTGAGAAGCGAAAAATAACAGAAAAAAGCACAAAAAGAAAAGCGATCTAAGAGACCAAGAATAATGAAGCAAGATAAGAAGACGAAGAAAAAAGACTGACTGGTTATCTTTTTACAAACCCTATGGCCATCACACCCTGGCTCTCTTGGAAAGATTGTCAATCATAATGTTTTTATTTAATGATTTCATTGTGCGATTAAATTTATTGATTTTGAAATTGATTATCAAGGCTCAATAAAAAATATAATAAAGTTTGCTTTTGCAATGAAAATTGTTGTTTTATTCGTGATAGTTTCTCGGCAATAGGTCCTCAAAGTTAGTAGGGCCACCTACCCTGGACATACCCTAATAGAGGGAGAGACGAAGCTGTACAGAGTTAGAATGATGAGAGACTCACAAAGACCGACTACTCATGCGAATACGGTATATATTTGACTCGCGCGTGTCAACTGCAAATCCGATCAGAGTGTTGAATCAACGCTCCCTCGCTTGTCTAGTGCTGAGTGCTCGACATACACGGTCTCGAAATACGCGGAACGCAGGGTTGAGATGAAAGAAAAAATATATATATATATTACCGGGTAAAGTCCCCGTAGAGTGGGATGGATCATATATAACTGGAAATCGAGATCGAGTGTATTCAACATGATTAATCCAATAATAAAAACCCGAGTACCACACTAGAATCACGGGCGTTTTTAATATAACTCGGTCGAGCTTTAAAATACCACAAATGTACCATTTGCGTAACTGAAATAAATTGTTCAATAATGTATGAAAAAAATAGCTATGTACATATATATATATATAAATATACGCAAAAATATTCTTGAAATTTACCAAACGTGAAGGGGTTATGCGCAGTTTAAAATTTCAACAAATCGATTTTTTCAATTGCTTTTTTGGAATGTCCAAATATATGAATATATTCCCTGAAAATTTCAAATCGATCCAGCCAACGTTTTCCAAAATAAAAAATGCCAATCTGAAGCTAAAAGATGCCACTACAATATTTTTGCCACTCCTGAATATTTTTCGTTTTGCCCAAATAGAATCCTTTCCCAGAAAATATTCGTGAAAAAACGACGTTTTTTGACCTTGTAACTGCGTATAACCCGTTAAGGACGTAATACATAAAGAAATTCCATAGTACTCTTGAATCTTAAATTTTTATTAAATCGTGGCGAATACCTATATTCTGTTCAGGAAATCAGCTTTGCTTAATCTTCGAGCTTTATTTTTTTAAATCCCCATTTAACAAGCCGATTTACCAGAGTTTATTTGCCAGTAGGTATTTTAAATAACATCTACATTCGTAGTGGAGATTCGACTGAGTGCAGACATTCATTGGTTTCGGATTGGGAAGATCGAAAAGTTTTCCAAGTGTACGAGATGTCGAAATACAGTAAGGATAGGTTGGTCCGTTGGTATGGCAAGGGTTCGAACCATTTGTCGTTGGGAATTGCAAAAGTTGTTGGTCCCACAAATCCTACTTGCGCATCAGCCCCTGCAGCTTTTCGCCCCACCGAGATAAGGGCTGTTGAAATTGTCAACACTTCAGACTTACAATTTGACGTTTATTTTTCAAGCGAGATAGCATGCTAAGAAAGTTCATTGTGCGCGGCGGTACTTTACTTTGGATAAAGCCCGTGACGTTTTCACCGGGACGATAAACTCATTCGATCCAACGAAAGTCAGCTCAAAACTGAAATACGAATGACTTTCTTTCACTGAAGAATATTAAACATCATTTTTCTCAAATCAAATAAACAAAGCGAAATGTTTTCCGGAAATGCGTCAAAAAATCGTTGTAATGGTGAAAACATTGATAATGTGTTTAATACTTTATGGATGATACAAAGGTATTTGTCAAACTGAAAATATGAGGAGAAAACTGGTAAATCAATATTTAAATGCTATTTTAATTAACAATATTCCACTCGACTGCAATGAGTTCACTCCAGGATGAATAAACTCCATGAGTACTTATACATACAAATAATATTTGCATCAAACAATTGTTAGGAAGGTAATATTTCAATTATCCATAGATAAAGAGGATTAAATATATTTTCAATTCTACATAACAGTTTTTTCGTAATTTCGAAAAAAAAATTTTGGTTTTACAAGGTTACAATTTATTTCAATTCTACACCACGTTTAACCGAGACGTATTAAAAATGAACATTTAACGAGGATCGAGAGAAACGTAATGAACACCCGAGGCGACTGCATCTCGTTGCACCATATTAGATATTTTTTTATAAATTTTGAACTTGTACTTATGGACGAGAAAACTCTATTATTCACGAGCACGAACTGGCTGGATCTACTGAAGGCTTCAGGGCAAATCGGAGGGTGGTAACAAGGATCGTTCAGATGTAGGGAAAAAAAAGTGGAACAACTTGATCGCGGCACCAAATTTTTTCCAACCACCGTGCCAATTTCGTTTATGCCTCAGGAAAGTTGTTGTTTTTTCCTGGCACACAAGATTTCACGACTTTAGAAGTTTTCCCTTTTGTATGTGGTGTGTATGAACGGAAAGTTTATTGAAGCAACAAAAATATAAAAAAGGATTAATAAAAATTGTAGAAAATAAAAAAGATACAAAAGTTTGTATAATATAATAAAAAAATAAAATAAAAATAAAAAGGTAATAAACATATTTTTTCAAGTTAAATAAAAATGAAAAATAAGTAACATAAAAAAGTCATGAAAACTGTGCAAAATAAAAAAAGATCGAAAAGTTCGTTTAATTTTTTTTACATTCTCAAGCTTTTGGCTTTCAGATCCGGAAATAGTAGAGCAAAAATATAGCTAATCGACTGTGGAATGGAAAACAAGGGGCAATTGTCCTCGAAAACGAATGACTGTATTCATCGCGGCCAGTGATTTACTGAATTTCGATGTCGAAGATAAAAAAGAAAACGTGCTGAATTTCTTATTATTCGGTAGGTTGTGCAAGTTTGTCGGGAGTAACGAGGGTGCACAGAGCGAGGAAAGATATTACGAAGTATGGTGGTGGTGGGAAGAGAAACGGCACCGTACTAAAGGTTTTCGAGACCAGAAGCTTCGCTTCCGAGTTTTTATTACGTTCGTGACTCGGTTAAAGAGCTCACTTAGAAACAAGGGCGTAGATTTACCTTGGCCACATCGTGGAGAATTTAGGCATGTAAGCACAGATGGGACCTGGGTGACGATTTATCCGAAACGTAGTGATCAAATATATTCGAGAGGATGATAAATACAGAGTACTACACGTACGGAACGTGATGGGAATTGGTATAAAATTAATATTATATTTCATTACAATCGTAACCTCCACATATAAACTAATTCCTCAAATAATTTGAGGATTATTACATATAAGGCAAAAATTACTATTTACACTTCGAAAAAAAGATCTATTGAATTTATAAATCAATAACCATTTCTGTAATTCAATTATAGTTATAATTATAATTGAATTAGAGAAATTATGAATATTGATTAATAATAATTAATCATTAACCATTAAATTAAAAATAATTGAACTAATAATTAAATAAATTATTGCCTTATCAGTAATTACTTACAAGTCAATCACTTTTTTGTCACTAAAAATATAGGGGAACAAAAAAATGTCTATAATATTAGGATCATTGAAACTTCGAAAAAATATTTACAGTCGAAATGAATTGATCTCAACAATCATAGTTCTCATTGATTACCAACGCGTCGTATACAGAAGTAGTGATCAAAAAATAATGTAAGAGTGTAAAAACAAGTGCCATGTTTCAAAGGTGTATTTATTTTCCTACAGACTCCGAGCAAGTCGATAAATATCATCCATCCATCTCTTTTCCAAACCTAGAATACCCTTTAGAAAAGTTGTCTTGACCCTCCCAAAATACCTGTACGGCGGCCATCACATCGCTCTCATCTTTAAATCTCGAGTCCCTGAGCTGTTCCTGTCCCTTCAGCCGAGGGAAGAGGTAAAAGTCACTGGGGGCAAGATCTGGAGAATGGAGTGGGTGGTCGAATGATTCGAAACCTACTTCCCCAATAGCAGCTTCGTAACAGCTCTCACTTCGTTTTTTTCCATTTTCGTGTTATCACTTCGACTGTTCATGATCGAATTAATTTTCCCGACATGATGATCTTTTCGTACAAACTTTTTTACAAGCTCTTAGTGGACGTGACGATTGTTTTTTTTTTAATTTATGTATTTTTACATTACAAATACCTTTTTATAATTGCTTTTTTATCACCTCTTTCATAAACCCAATTAAACCATTTCTCCTCAGCCTTCGATCAGCACTTCGCTTTTTTGACCCAAGTCTTCATAGGAATCCATAAAAGATCCATATAACCTCCCAAATTTTCAAACCTACTTTTAACGTCATAATTTTTTTTCAATTTATAGATGCAGATTATTTATTAAACGTTGCAAATGTGCCATCTTTGAGCAATCTCGGTCAAACAATTTCACCTATCTTTCTCGCATTCATATTAGGTGTAGTAAAAAGAAATCCATTATTTTCTAGAGTCAATCGATCACAAAACAGTCGGAAATGTTTGTCTAGTACGACATCTCATCTTTTGGTACAAATCTTCCTCGCACTCATATAGGTGTAGTAGAAAGAAATCCATTGTTTTCTGGATTAAACAATCACAAAACAGTCGGAAAAGTTTGTTTAGTACGACATCTCATCTTTCTAACGCCATCTAGTGTAACCCGATCGGACTTATACAACGCAAGATACAGATTTAGTTATCTGTAAAAATCATGGATTTCTTTTTACTACAGCTAATATGCCACGTGGTACACAGCTTTTACTTCGCCTTAACCTATATTCGTCTCTGGATCAACCCGTAGTACAAAACGGGATGCACAAACGTGCGTTTACTACCAGCGTCCATTTAATTTGCTCAACGTTTCATTGCGGATTATTATTTTCGCTGTTTCGTCTCCATTCGTCGAAATGGGACTTTTACGAGTAGCTTTTCTCCTTTTTTAAAGGTCGGTTTATTCTCGCCAAGCCACCGAACACCCTGATTACGTAAACATACAAATTTCAAGAAAACGCTAAATAGAAGTTTGTGTTACGAGAGTACGTGATCTTTCGTTCTTATCGAAGCGTCTATGTTTCTTTAGATTGGACTATTGACGTCGGGGATAAGATAGAAAAAAAAAGAACGTTGCAGGTTTATAGATTTTACCGAAAAACAGTATTTTCGTACGTACACGCATACTAATAAAGTGCAAAGTGTATAGATCGTATATGTACACACTTAAATATACATACGCCTCTATATGATAAGCAAAACACGGAGAAACGAAAACTCGCATCTTGAGCCCAAAAGAATACGAAAAGTGGACTTACGGGGCTAAGAAATTGAAATATCACTTCGAGGAATCAGAAAAATCGAGGAGAAATATATAGCTGCCATAAAAACGAGAGAGCCTCATCGACCTTCCATTTATTTGATTCTCCTTCATACTCGGGGAGAGTACATCGTAGCGGTTCGTGCATTCGTGTATCGAACACGTACACGTGCACAGTCGGGTTCTCAACAGGGCGAGGAGCTTATGTATGCGCATAAGGACACATCCATATATACCCATTTATCTTACACTTGGAAAATCGTTCATGGTACGTGGAATGAATTTTATACGAGTAGGTACGCGAACTTGAACAAAATGTTCGTTTATGTATTTTTTACACACGTGGATATATATACACAGGGTGTCCCACGTAAGAATGTCATCTCTGAAATGGAGAGTTGGGCGTGAAATTCTGAGTCGATTGATATAAGCATTTATGGTTCCCGGATCAACCCCGGAATTGTTATTAATTTTTAAAGGCAGCCAATCAGCCGCGCCCTCTCAGCGGGCTTAGACTCGAATTAATCGTTATATTTAGACATTTAGTGTCTCGACGCAGGTCCATGACGATGTATTTTTATACCTTGAAGAACAAATTCACAATTTAATTGGCCTTAAACTCACCATTTCTAGGGAAAAATGTCGAAAAAATATTCTAGTAAAGGTTTTTCCCATTGTCCCAGTCTAATTTTGCATTTTCGGCAAAATTTCGGACATATTCGTAATCAGCGAAAAATTTCTGATTAAATAGACCCTTTTAAGAGTTTAAAAAAGGAAAAAAATATTTTACGACTTTCCCGGCCACTTTTCCGGAATCTCAAAAATCACGAAATTTCAAAAGGTTGTAGGGTGAGCTTCTTATTAGCTGTGGAGATTCATACGGTGGGTTTGGAAAAGGTTTTTGTCTGACTTAAATAATGGCGTTGGATTCGTATCGATATCTCGTATAGTTTTCTCGGAAAGTCCACTTGAAAAACCGCAAAAAATTGGCAACAATCGATGGTCCAACTTTGAAATTCTGCCAAAAATCGAAAAATCATCGGATTCGAATGTTTAAAAAAGCATTTTAAAGAGAAAATCATAACGAAGAGATTGGGCACAGAGTGGCACAAATAAACTGAGATAGATTGAACTGGACTAGAAATAAACTGAATTGCAGATAACAATAAAGCTTCTTGCAAAAACGTTCGTTTCAAATTTCGGAAAAATCACGTAGAAATGACTACTTGCCTGTACTTGAAAACAATGATAAAATTGTGTACATTTTTATACGAATATTCTATCTAGTAATCACATTCGTAACAATTTAATTATCACTCATAAACAATTAAATAAACATTCATCAATACGCCCTTATTAACGATATAATTATCATTATCCATATTAACGTAACGTTTATATGGATAATGTCCAAATTAACATAACGTTCATTTAACGTTTATTCATTAAAAGTTAAGGGGAAATTGGAGAGGATTCGAGAGGGGTTGGAACCCAATGTTGGGTATGCCATTTCGCGGTATTCACGGAGATTCACCAGACGTATTCATATCACGATGAAGGGAAAAGGAGAATAGGACGCCCTAGAAGCAAATGGTTGAATTTACAGAGCTTTGCAAAGCGTTTCGCGTTCGGTTATCCAATCCCTTTTCCGCTTGAAAGCGGCAAACTATTCAGCCTATAGAGATCATCGGTATACTCCACCACCAAGGTATGAGGAAAAAAATAAACGTGTCTTTTTCGATATGTGTGCCAACCTATCGATGTAGCTACGTATTATCGGAAATGCATCGCTTTCTTTCCAAGATTGTACATTTTTCGCGAAGTTTCGAAAGCGCGTATGGGCATGCGGTGAAAACGTGTCTGCGCCATTGAAGAATATTGAGAAGAACGTTGCGTCCTTTTTGTACTCTATGTAACGTTCCGTACGAAATGCTGAGGCAAAGCGCGGATTTTCAGACGTTTTCTTTCATCGTCAATGAGGAAGACTGTGCTCCGTTGTATTGTCAGAATTTCGTCAAAGCGAGAAAGCACAGGCGACTACCAGTACTCTAGAATTCTTTCAAAGAACGTAGTGAACAAAAATCCAGGAAAAACGGTCTTACTGACTGAGGACTTATCATCGAGAAACGATGACGAATGAAACAACCGTTTTAATCGCAAACGAAACTTTCTTTATCTTCGTTATCAAATGTTGATAATAATCACTTCCAAAAATAGCGAAGGTAGTTACATCAATCTCAATAAAACATTACAATTGGCCCATGTTGTCCTGAGGAGAAATTTAGGACTCTCTTTTTTTGTCTTCCTCTTTTGTTTCATCATTTTTTATCTCTCAGGTTTCTCTCTTTATCTGCCTTGGCCCTTTATTTCAATTTTTCGCTTTTCGATACGATCTTCAGACGTCAACCATTTTAATCGAAAACGAAACTCATTATATTCGTTATAAAACCTCAATAGTAAACACTCAATCTAGCAATTAGAAAATGTTCGCATCGATCTAAAAAAAAACATGACGGTTGGCTTTCACAGAGCGTCCGGTTGTGATAGCCATAGGCTTCGTGGGTGATAGCCAATAATATTTTTGTCTTTGTCTTTCTCTCTTGCTTCATCATCCTTTGTGTCTCAAACTTCTCTTCTTTTTCTTCAATTATTTTGGTTTTCAATATCATCTTCCGATATCAAAAAAATGTTTTATTTACTTCCACGTTTACCTACGTTTTACTTACTTTTTTGTGTGTTTTTTTTGTCACAAAAAATGCATCACCATTTGTCGCTGGCGACGAAACGAAGCGAATTAGATTGTTGATAATCTAATCTCGTTGTGATGCATCGAATTTATTCTACCGGCCATTTCTCGCGTAATGCCCTCGTATTTACCCGATTACTAAACCGTTACACAAATAGGGCAGAAATCTAATAAAAGTCATATTTTATTTACGAAACAGCACCGATGATTCAAGAAAACCGTTCGGGAGAGTAAACCGCTAAATTTGAAAAAAAAAATAGCTATAAAAGTTATGTATTATATTATTCCATAAACCGAAGTGTGCACACTTAAGAGATGGAACAATATGTCTAAAGAAAAACCCGGGATCCCGACCTTTTTTTATAACAATCGTTTCGTCGGACGAAGAAACAACGAGCGCTTCCAATGACATCCGTTGATTTTTTTTAAATCTTTGTTCGGAATAGGATATTGCCATTGGGAGAAGTTCCTATATCTACCTATATATAGACGTTTGAAAAAAGGTTCGGGAGAAAAGCCCGAGGCCGAACAATATAGGAAAGGATAATTCACTATGAGTTTGTGAAAGAGGCTAGAAGGGGAGTCCCGGAGAGAATCGAAAAAGAAAAAAACAAACCAAAAAAAAAAAACGACACCGAGAATATGAAAGAAAGCGCTGGTGGCGGTAGACCATCCGGCAAAAATTAAATTTAAGTTTCTACTGAAGTAAAGGACGAATGCGGTCGTCTTTTTCTCAGCTCGTCCGAGGTCGTGAAGTTCAGCGAAGAAAAAAAAAACGCCCGGGAATAAAAGAGAGTAAAATACAAAAGAAGAATGGAACGATTGATGGAAAGCTATATTGCTGGAATGCCCTACTGAAAAAACACGTCGTTTCGAGATATTAAAAAACGTGGATTTTTTTTTCGAAAGTATTCTCAAATACGTTTTTATGATGTATTTATTTTCGCACGTACAATGCGTGATGACGTCAATACCAACGAATGAAAAAGAACATTCAGTCGTCGAGATCGACTCAGAAACTCTAAAAAAAATGTCTACACGTGTCACCAGTTCAATCCCTGACTAAGCTCGATCGTTTTCTGATTACCTGAAATATTCAACTGCAATTGACTCAATTTCTAATTTCATTTTTTCTCTCAAATTCGGAACACAGCGTCACGATACTGTTGGATTTTTCTGATCGATGATCCAAAAATCCTGCTGTTCCAGATTGAAATTTGATTATGTATTTTTGATTATGTAAGGTTATTAGGGTCATGTGAGGTAATTCAAGGGCCATCTCTCTTCGAATTACCCTACATAACGGCGCAATTGAAAAGTAACATTCAATATTACCATTTCCGGTGCGAATCGACGGCTTGATAGATTGGAATTCGCATAGCTTCCGGGATTGTGGTAGCGAGTTCAGAATGAGCATCGGGGATGAAGGAGGGATTTGGTATATTCTCTAGACAACCGAAGTATACCCAACGTGGTCCAAGCTTAATGGCCCAGAACACGTTGCCAACCGCTCAATGATCGAACTCACTCGGTGCTTTGAACCACAGATTAATCAGTCACAAATAACTCTGCCATAGCGAACCGGGCCAGAGACAAAAAGAGAGGAAATGGGGAAGAGCGGGGGGCGGAGAAAACGGGGTGACAACCGAGACGACAATTGGTGAAAAAAAAAAAAATATACAAAATAGTACTCTCGAATATGAAGCTCGCACTGCGCAAATACCACAATCTGAAAGTAAATTGCGCAGGCGTCAAATCTCCTATCCGAAATTGATGTAAACAAGCAAAGAGTAAAAACGCGTTGCAACCCAGTTAATTGCAGACAGAAGAGCGCGTCATTTTTTTTTGTGTAATCATATTAGGTGTAGTAAAAAGAAATCCATTATTTTCTGGACTCAAGCAATCACAAAACAGTAGCAAAAGTTTGTTTGCCACGAAATCTAACTTATACAACGCGAGATACAGATAACTAAAGCCATCTATTGGAAAAATCATGGATTTCTTTTTACTACACCTAATACTAATGATACCAATTCAAGAACTCCAAATGTTCAATAATAATCATTACCAGCAATTATTGGATCCTTTTAATGGGAATATTCGTGAATTTTCGTATTTCGCAAATTCTATCATCGTGCTGCCTCAAATCAAACAAATTAAACCATCGGTGTTCTTTTTTTTTAATGAAGAAAGGTCAGGTCTAAAAAAGATACGTTAAACGGTCGAATAATTTTGACAGACCAAATTTGCCAGAAAGTACGACGGCTAAGCAGGAAGGATTTTACACACTTTTGACTGTCAGAGTGGAAACACCATCAATTTGCAAAAGACTCGAAAGAAGCCTTAGTTGAGGTTCGTTAGTCTCGTTTCTCACCGAGCCACTTCGTATGAGTAGAGCCTCGGGTCTTCAGGGTTGCCGTACTTAAGCGTATCAAGTAGGAAAAGCCCAAACCTACTCAAAGGTACTTAAGAAAGAAGAGTGGGCGCTGATGTGCCGAATAAAATAAAAATTATACGCGAAAAAAAAACAACTTGTTGTATATGTATATAAAACATGTAGGAAGCAGTTAGATTAAGTCACTGATGCAAACGATGTAAAAAAAAAGTCGATTTTTTTTTCTGGGAACCCAAACACACCCAAACCTATTCGATATACAGAAAACACCATATTCCACATTCCAAAATACACATATATTTTGACGTAACTTAAAATGAATATATTTTTGAATGATCGTTCCATTAATGGAAAAAATAAGCTAATTTTTTGGAAAATTAATATTTCCCACAGGAAACTGAATTTTTCGAAATCCTGCAATTAAAAGGATTAAGCATTTGAAATGTTCTCATTTCCGGGTCGAAATGACGTTGCGCACTGACTCTTCACAAGTAGTCCGAGCCTATGCGTAGTCAGCCAAGAAATGAAGTGACCAAATTTACTCCATTGCTCTTACGATGTACCTACGCATCATTTTTTCAACTCAGTTTCCATTCTCGAGGGAATATTGGTTTCCTTTATTCATCAAGAAAATAGCTTTCAAATAAATGAAATCGTTATCTCAAAAATACTCTCTGCCTTGAAATTCGGGGTTCGGCGAATTTAAAATCAATTATCATTGAAAATGGGAAAATACCATTTCTAAGTATTAATTTATTATAAAAGTCAGCTATTTGTAAAGCTGGAAATGTACGACACGATCAAAACTTGTAAATCTACTTTGGCCTAAATTTTTATCCCACAATCCATCCAGTAACATCTTAAGTCGGTTGAAATAAAAATTCATGTCGCAAGGGATACGTAAACAGCTTTGCATACGTATATTCGAATCAACGCAGCCCCAAACTTCGTACTATGTATTGATACACGCCATGTTTTCCTTCCTTCATGTACGAACCCTCGATCCTCTCCCTCTGCTTATTTGATGCAAAAAAAAGTCTTCCTTTCGGGAATTCGATCCTCCTATACTTTTTCGTTCTTTTTCACCGTCAATCTCCGTCCGATCAATTTCGGCCCTGTGAATCTTTCATATTCGATTCGACTAGCCTGTAGCGTAACTTCGTAGAAGAATATTCCCTTGACTATAAAGAGACGTGGTCTGGAAAGGCCAGAAATAAACCTGTGCGATATCCTCCCCCTCCCCCCTTATTCATCGAAGAATCCTGTAGAGGATATCCGGCTGAAACAGGGCAAACTGAAGCCGGAAGGATGAATCAGCTTTGTAGAAAGGAAAAAGAAGGAAAAAGAAAAAAGGACAAAGTATCTTCTCTTCGAGATCATCTCGTCACGTTAATTTGAAAAGTTTTCGAAAAAAGACCTCGTTAGAAAACACGCGAGATAGGAAAAGAGAAAAATGACTGGGAATATCTTATGAATACAAATGACACGAGGTGAAAAAAAAGTGTGTGAACGAAGGAGGGGGGGGGAAGCAGGAGGAAAAACGGAAAAGGCAGGGAAAACGAAGTGAAATGATGTAGATAAACGTGGACGATATATGACGACAATAAATTTATAAAGTAACAGATATAGATGATTCGACCTCATGATTGATGAGTCGTATCCGAAAATATGACCCATCAATCCGCGGAACAACGCAAGCACGCAGGGGATAATCAAAACGGGCGTTAAACATGCAAACAGCTTGTTGAATACGCAATTAACCGAGGTAGGATGCTTATCTCGCTTGGGATGTAATGCACTTTGGTTCTGTAATTTCGTCCCTAATTACACGATTATTACGAAGCTATATCGTACAGGTGTTTCGAGCGCAATGGCCATTTCAATATTATCATTTCGGATATTTGTATAAAAGTGGTGAAAAAAACTCGTGTTCTTAGTCGTTTTATCGATGTATTTATTATCTTTACGATATCAATTATGAAAAGCAATTATATCGACAATTATTTATCACGCCGTGGGTTTCTTTTTTTTCTTTTGTTTAAATAAAAATTAAATTTAAATTAAATTTTGATATTATTAATTAATATAAAAATGGTATTATTTTATTAATATTTTTGGTATTATTTGATAATATTTCTGTCTGATTTAAGGCTTTCATGTGAAATGCACATTTTATCTGTGATGTGAATAGTCCATATACAAGATATAACCAATACTCGAGAAAATGTTCAGTTTGGGCTGATGCACCTCCGGGCTGACATTCGAATAGGTATTGATTGACTAGTGACTGGCAGTTCGAGAAATATTCGAGATTATATAGAAAAATATGGTTAAAAAACATGAATGAAGTTAGGAAAAACATTGCCCTTCCAATCGAGCTGAAAATCGACACCAACCCACGAAATAATTTATGTTTAATTCATTTATGAATAATTTAATAATGTATGAGGTTGGCTGTAACTTGGCCTAATCTTGGTAACAGTATCAGGCCAGTTTTCCTCTGACCATTCTCAGAGGCTAGAGAATTTTTTTTTGGAATTGCTTTTATCAAAAACCATCTCATACGAAAATTGTACGCTATAATATCAGCTATGAAATGTATTCTGTACAAAAATAAAATTTGTTCAGTAAAGTAGGTATGCGGTAAAATAAATAATATTCAAAATTCAATATTTCGAAACTAGTGGTAAAAAATCCTGTTAAGGATTCTCTTGGAATATAAAACGTAAGGTCTGCCCAAATTTCAGCTTGATCAGAGAAGCATACTCTTCGGAGCTCAAAAATTTCATCAATCCAAGAAACATTGTGACAACGTTTGCACTAGTTAAATTTCGATAAATCTTGGGCTAGTTTCCTTGATTTTATAACGAAGCCAAAGAAATATGTCAGCGCAAAAAATGAGGTCGCGAGTATGATCAAGTAGCCGAAGATTGCAATTTGCTTAATGAAAATGCTGAAAATACGGAGTAATGATGATCACCCGTTTCCGATGGGCGAACGTGAGCTTCAATCAAATTATCGTTTGCACCGTACTTCTGAAGTGTACCGCTCCAACGAATATTTCACTTTGGATTTTCGTCGATGTGGTTACGAATTGGAATGCAAATATAGTTGTGGATTTGGATGAGCCGAAGGATTTATACGACGAGGGAGAAAGGGGCACTCCTCGAAGGGTGAAAACGGTATGAAACGCGAAGAAACAGTCGAGTGTACAAATCACGGTTTTCCCCGGATCAAACTCGAACCCACGCGAGAGCTGGGATAATAATTGTTACCAAGGCTCCGCGGGATTACATTTCAGAATTCCCAAGTCCTTCACGAAACAACAAACCCCAAAGCCATGCAAAAGAAAAGAGCGAAACATTCCCGAAACTCGCTTCTTCCACGCAGGAGAACTGAACGTGTAACGTGGTTAGGGAAATTCATGCGGATAATTAACCGAGAATAATCAACCTCTTTCGTAAGCTACGATAATACCGGAACGATTCTTAATTAATCATTATTCGCTAGGTGCCTAAATGTCAAGGAACGCGTTAATAGAAAATAAGAAAGCGAAGTTCAAGACGAATTAAAATCTGTACGTTACACATGAGTACGAGAGGGATAGTTAAAATGTTCGAAAAGAATTTTTTTAAAAATTGATCACTTTAACCAAAAAAATGTAAATGGGAAAACCGAGCTTGAAAATGTTCTAAAATATACATAAATATATAAGTATTTGTGGATATAAATATTTATGTTATTCAAACATGAAATATTTTTATTTATGGTAGAAAAAAGAAAACAAATTATATTAAATGAGTAAAAAAAAATTGAATTTTCGCGAATATATGAATTCAACTATGTCACTGTAGTAGAAAGGATTTAATCGTCAACGGATCAGGAAATGATATAAAATATATTACTGATAAGAACAAATATGTGCGCTGTGAGAAGTAACTAGGCTCCGAAGCGGTAACCTACCGCGATATCCATTTCGAAACAAAATTACAAAAGCTTATTATCTCGAAAATACATCCGGTCATGAAATTGCGAGGGCTATACCATTTCCTTTTTTATATTCACGCTTACGGTTTTTTCACGCCTGGATAAACGCGAAGATATACGGTTTATTAAAATCTCAGCCACGTTCGAGTTCACAACCCCGAAGCGTTCAACAAAAAAAGTATTCGAAAGTGGTGAGATAAGGGCATACTGTGTATTGTGTAAACAAGAAAAACACCGGAGGGAAGAAGACTGGAAATTTCACAATTGATCGTTGAAAGTTTAGCCGAGCGAGAAGAGTTTGTCGTGGCGAGGAGTTATCAATATTACTTCACCGATATTTCAGTCAGCTGTATTATAAAAGGAAATTATTATATTCTTATAGTATATTATAATGTTCATCATATTGTTATATTAACAATAACATCATATTTAATATTATGACAGCGCATCAACAAAAACAATGTTAATAAATATTTCTTCAAAGATTTTAATTCGTCGAACTTTTTCTCAAGATTTCTAAGTGAAATATTATTTTCTTTCAAGATAAAATAGACATGCAAATTATTTTGACAATTCTTCATTATAAAAGTGCTGATTAGCATCGAAACTCGCATATACGCGTTTACTGTGCGCGGTGAAAACTCGATGAAATAGTTCAAGCAAAAAAAATGTTAATGCATTAAAAACATTATGCGTTATTAAAGTATGACTTAATATGAGGTTTTACAATAAAAAAGAATTTATTTAAAAATGTATCGCTGCTTTTTAGCGGAAGTGACACTTCCGAATATTTATCATATTATTATACAATTATTGACAAACAGTGATACAGTCAAACACATGCCAATATCGTCGAATTTGATTTCAATGTTTATTTAATGTGGAAAATTAACATTTCTATGTGTTAATTTATTATTAAATTGACTATTCACAAGGCTAATGTCGCGTTCCAATTCACAGTTTATGTCGCTGTATTTTATAGGTTAAATTGAGAGTTAAGAACCCAACAGTAATCAAGGTTCAACTCTGAATCGACTGGAATAGTCTCGCGTCCGAAACGGAAAGCAAATTATCTCACGACAAGTTCAGACAGAGCGCTGCTCATTTGATAGGACTATCCAACTTTGCAAGAGACAATGAGATGACACGTTTGTCTCCTGAAATTCTTTAGATAGGGATCGAAGGGTTGAACGTCCCGTTAGTAACTCGCATATCGACTCAACTCGAATGTCATCAGCGCGATAATTTAACTAACGACGTGAATCAATTAATAAAGCAATTTGTTTACGTTTGAACTTCAACTTTTTTGCCCTTTCAATATTCCGTTTTTAGGATCAAAGAATATGTTGATATGGAAAGTGTGATATAATTTCTTGTGGAAAATCACAAATTCAGATTATATAAAATTAATTTTTCGAAATCTATTTAAACAAGAATTAACAGTATTTTTTAAATCGAAAATTCGTTTATATTATACATAATTTTATCAACCTGAAAGCAGAAATTCTATTTTTTTTAAATATTGTGGGTGCAGAAATATAATTAACAATTATCATCGTAGAAATACAATTCTTAACAATGTACAAATATAATTTGAATTATCCTTATCATAAATCATAATATCCTTACAACCATATCCGTATGGCAGTTATTGAAATTTGCGTCTCGAGGGATCAGAGTAAAGAATTGACAGTTTTGGCAATATTAGCAATTATTAAATTACGATAAAAAGGTAGATGTAACCGAATTAAATTACTGAGACATTAATATTTTTTTTCAGAAGCGTCGATTAGAAGCCTTCCAACTTTCAAACAACCCTTCCCGGTGAATCCACGAAGAATTAAGCAAGTGGCTGTGAATCGTTCCACCTTATTTTTTTTTTTACTTTTTTCTATCGACTTTTCGATACAGCAGTGTACACGAGGATCCAGCTTCATAAGTGATACACAACAGTGCAGAAAGAGCTCCGCGGTTTCATCGGAAAATTTTGTTGAAGGGCGGGGGGGGGGGGAGATCTG
>JAPYZJ010001574.1:0-26383 GCA_030522765.1 Ophioninae sp. B BG-2022a
TTTTTCGTTTTCGTTTTTTTTTTTTTTTTGGAGTGAGGAGTGATTTTTTTTGCTCCGCCGGAAGTGCTGGAAAAAAAAAGACCAAAATCCATTTCCATTATCCTGCGAATTATCCGGAAGGCTTGGCCGAAACTCTACCCTCTAGGATTGCAGGAATCCAGTTCGATCGTGCCAGTTTTACGAAACGGTGGAACGGCCATGATGAATAATCTGGTGAGGATGGTGACGCTGATTTTTTGTGATTATGAACTGAGGGACTTTTAGACTGATTGTAGTTTTTTTTTATGGATTTTGAAGGGAGTTTGAAATCAGGTTTAGAGGGAGTTTAAATGATTTCATGATGGTTTGGTGATTCTGATGATGATTTGATGTTTTTGATGGTGATTTGATGATTCTGATGGTGATTTGATGATTTTGATGGTGATTTGATGATTCTGATTTGATGATTATGATGGTGATTTGATGATTCTGATGACGATTCGATGAATCTGATGATGATTCGATGATGATTTGATGACTCTGATGGTGATTTGATGATTCTGATAGTGATTTAATGATTCTGATGGTGATTTGATGATTCTGATGGTGATTTGATGGTGATTTAATGATTCTGATGATGATTTGATGATTCTGATGGTGATTTCATGATTCTGATGGTGATTTGATGGTGATTTAATGATTCTGATGATGATTTGATGATTCTGATGGTGATTTCATGATTCTGATGGTGATTTGATGATTCTGATGGTGATTTGATGATTCTGATGGTGATTTGTTGATTTTGATGATGATTTGATGATTCTGATGGTGATTTAATGAATCTGACGATAATTTGATGAATTCGATGATGATATCCTTCCTTTCTGATGACGTTTTTCCTCCCAATAACCTCATCCAACCATCCACAAACAAAAACATCAAAACATCCATCAAAAAGACGATCCAGCCTTCGTTTCAACTATTTCCTCAATTTCCCTCAACACTTCCTTTTTCATCCAGGAATTATAATCCCTCATGGAGAAGGTTACAGAGGGAATAGAAGGAGGGAAGGGTGGTTTTATAACTGGGAAAAGCTCAGAGTTTCATACCCATCGAATAATCCAGAAACGAATGCAAAATAGATCCCCCATAATTTTTTTTTCACTTCCGGTGTACGATTTTCAACCCCCAAAAACTTTCAACTCCTTTTTTTTAGAATAAAAAAAAAGCTCTGGAACCCACGAAGAAATAATTGAACCCTCATAGGCTTCGAAATCTTTTTTTGTTTTTTTTTTTCGTTTTTTTTTCGTTTTTTTTTGTTTTTTTTTCTTTGAGACTTTTCGACGATTCGACGTGTCGATTTTCTCAAGGAAAAAACAAACCCTGAATTTAAGGGGTGCCAAGCTAACCTGGCTTTTTGTTTGAAGTGGAAAAATCTTCCTCACTCCACTTTTTCTATCGACTTTTATACTCCATCCTTCCAGTATTAACATAAAGTGGATTCAATATCCCAACCGCACCCCCTCCCCCCTCCCAGCCTCGAAAAAGTTCATTCAAATACCTGGGGATGTTTGAACGAATGAAATATCGAATTGCCTGAGCTGGGATCGACGTATCCTCGAGGATGAGCAATACCGATGGACACGAAGGACTCCACCAACCTTCGGATAACCTGCAACGTGATTGACGACCTCCTATCCTCCGAGTCTGGATAACCTACAATCTGGTTATACGAGTTGTTCGATCGTTCGACAACTTTCTACGATCCGATACTCCGACAAGTTCAACTGTGCAAACAGGGCGCTTATTCAATTTTTTTTCAATTTTTTTTTCTCGATTTTTTAGTTCTATTATTTTTTGTTTTTTTTTTTTTGGTTCAGTAAGGTCTTTGTTTTTTTTAAGTTTGATTATTTTCCGATTTTTTAGTTCAATTATTTTTCGATTTTGGAAGTTCAATTATTTTTTTTAGTTCAATTATTTTTCGATTTTGGAAGTTCAATTATTCTTTTTAGTTAAATTATTTTTCGATTTTGGAAGTTCAATTATTTTTTTAGTTCAATTATTTTTCGATTTTGGAAGTTCAATTATTTTTTTTAGTTCAATTATTTTTCGATTTTGGAAGTTAAATTATTTTTTTGTTCAATTATTTTTCGATTTTGGAAGTTCAATTATTTTCTAATCTTTTAAATTCAATTATTTCTCGATTTTGGAAGTTCAATTATTTTTTTTATTTTTTAGTTCAATTGTTTTTCGTTTTTGGAAGGTCAATTATTTTTTTTATTTTTTAAAATTCAATTATTTTTCGATGTTGGAAGTTCAATTAATTTCTAATTTTTTTTAACTCAACTATTTTTCAATTTTTTTCGATTTTTTCCCAGTTATCAATTTTTTTCGATCTTTTCTCGCTTGTCAATTTTTAGTTTATTTCAATTCTTCTTCGATTCAATTTCTTTTCAATTTATTACTATTATTATTATGATTATTATTATTAGTACGAGTCCAGTGTTCAACCAGCTGGATCCTGGCTCCACATTTGTATGCCTGGATGGATCGTTGTTCGAGTCGATTATTTGCCACCTTTAGCCCCAATTTTCTTCATCAACCCGATGGCCGTTCCCTTTGTTCCGGCAATTACGTTTCACTGTTGAAACTGGTCCGCCGGTATTCAAACGTTTCCGGAGAATTCCGCGTTACTCTCGCCATGCGCATCATTCGCATAATTTTATGAACGAGCCCGAAAGTGCTACGAGCGTAAATGGGTTTTCGAAATTGGCGAAGTTGAAGGATAGACAGAGACAGAGACAGATGGAGAGAGATCGATGGATTTTAGTAATAAATTTATCTATGTAATTAAAATTTAAATTAATTTAATGAATTTAAATTATAATTAAAATCAACATTATTATAGCACGTTACAATAATAATAATAATATTAAAACCATTTTTAAAAATACCAATTGCAATAATAAATAATAATAATTAAAATACTAAAATTATAAATAAATAAAAAATAGTCAAGGAAAACGAAGAGAAAAAAGAATAATAATAATAATAATAACGATAATAAAAATAATGAAAAATAATAACAAAGAGAGAATAAAGTACTTAAAAAAATCGAATAATAACAACAATAAAGAGAAATTAAGTACAATAATAACAATTTGAAAAAAATTACAATAAAGACAGAGTAAAGGATATTAAAAAGAAATAATAATAACAAGAGAAATTTCGTAAAAAAATAATAATTAAATATAATAAACAATATTAATAGACCATAATAGTGATAATAAATAATATAAAAGACACAGCAATAAAAATAATAATATTAATGAAAATGAAGCGATATATAGAAGATTAAAAAAATTATAATAAAATATAAATAAAAAATAACAATAAAGGGTGAGTTTAATGGAAAGGGGAGGGGGAAGGGAGAGGGTGGGAGTGCGTTATGTGCTTGACGAGCGCAAAGGTACGTGACGCGTCGTTGCAAGCCAACCATGTTTATCTCGGTAACGATGACAGGTGGAGCGCCGCCGCGCTTCTATTGATTGGTCCATTCCGAGCTACCCCTATAGTTTTCTACCCCTTTTCCATGGAAGCCCTTTCACCCCCCGCTTTGCATCGTTTTCTCTTCTCTCGTGACTCACCTCGTTCATTTTTATCATTATTTTCCAGGCTTTGGGAGACTTTCACTTTTCAGCCTTTGGAAGGCCTTCCTTCGACCTCCTCCCTTTTCCTACCTTGTTTATTGGTTGTCTCGTTCGAGTTTTTCACGTTCTATTATCGCTTCGATCGCTTTAATAATATGCCACATATGATTAACTCTTTTGATCGTGCCAACTCGATCGTTCACTCGTTTCGTTTCTTAGCGTCCTTCCGATCGGAAAACTCTGAAGGTCTAGTAGGCCGAGAAATCCCTCGGGCAAATTTTCAAAATCACTTTTCTCAGATACTTTTAGGTCTTTTCGGTCAAAGTTAATTTTGAACGATGGAGAATGTCAGACTCAAGGGGATCCTACTCTTGTTTGAGTTTGTTTGGGTTTAAACGAACCCAAACATTTTTGGAGAAAAGTTAAAAATGCTTGGGTTTTTTTTATTAAATTGTCGATTATTGTAAATTAGTGGGGAAATAATCTTAAAAAAGGTGCTAAACAAATTTCTAGTTGAATTCTTTAATTTTCAAAATCACTTTTCTCAGATACTTTTAGGTCTTTTCCGTCAAAGTAAATTTTGAACGATGGAGAATGTCTGCCCCAAGGGGATGGTACTCTTGTTTGGGTTTGTTTGGGTTTAAACAAACCGAAAAATTTTTGAAAAAACGTTAAAAATGCTTGGATTTTTTTTTTTTTTATTAAATGGTCGATATTTGTTTGGGTTCGTTTGGGTTAAAACAAACCCGAACATTTTTCACAAAAAGTTAAAAATCCTTGGGTTGTTATTAAATTCTCGATATTTGTAAATTAGTGGGAAAAAAAATCATCAAAAAGGTGCTGGACAAATTTCCACTTAAATTCTTCAATTTTCAAAATCACTTTTCTCACAAACTTCAAGGTCTTTTTAAACAAACGAAACGTCAAACTCTCGGGAATTGATGGCTAAAAGGCCTGGTACTTTTGTTTGGGTTAAAAAATGTTTGGGTTCTGATTAAATCGTCGATATTTGAAAATCGGTCGGGAAAAAAATTACAAAAAAATATGCTGTCCAAATATTTTCGTTTTCTTTTCTTCTTGAACATCAGACATGATGAAATTCTCAGACGTTGCCAGTTTTTTGTTCTTTTGTCGCGGGGAAATGAGCCATAACCTCACTTTCTGTCTTTTGCTGAGGTTGGGCTAACGATAGCTGGGGGCTGGCACGTTTCTCCATCCAGTCAACCACCGTAAGCTCGGTCTACGTCGTTCATGATGTTCTTCGAACAAACCCCCCCCCCCCCCCAAACTCTGGCGATCACCAAGCATGTAATTAGCATCCGCAAAGCTTTCAAGTTCTTGTGTATCAAGTTCTCGTCTATAGCAGCCCCTTCTCGAAGTTTCGGAGTATTTGGAGGGCCAACTTCATCCTCGCCGGGCGATTCGAGCCCGATACCCAAATTCAATTAACCGTACAAACGAAATCTCTTCATCGAGCCATCGATCGTTTTGTCTCGACGTAATTCCCTCATTCACGCCTCCATCAATGTACACGCGATCGTGTGATTCGATTATGACAGACGGTTTTCGAGAACAACGAATTTTCAACCCTCGTATCGTCTTCTGACTTTTTATTAATTTTTTGAAAATTAATTTCATCATTAAACAATTTTTTTTTTAATTTATCTAAATCGAATATCAAACCGGAACGAATTTTATCAATATTTCTCATGATTAATAATAATTATTTTTTTATCATTGTTTAAATATTTTTCTTAAAATTATTATAACGTAATTAATCATTGTATAATAATAATAATAAAAATTGTTATTATAATAAATATATATATCTTTAAAAAAAAATTTAAATAGCACGAAATAAAATTTAAAAGTAAAAGGAGATAGGAAAAAATGATAATTGATCATTCTATAGTAATTATAACCATAATAGTAATACTAATAATAATAATTTTGTAATTAATGAAAATTCCTCCATTAATCTTTAATTTAATAAAAATTGTTTCATGTATTTTTAATTTAATAAAAATTCTTTCATGTATTTTTAATTTAATAAAAATTCTTTCATTTATCTTTTAACTAATAAAAATTCTTTCATAAATTTTTTAATTAACCCGTCCGCTAGAAACCTTCCGAATCGCGTAAATGAAAAAAAAAAAACGAAAAAAATTCAATATTTCGATCGTTCGAATACGAGGAGGCTTCACGACTGCCTGAGGTGGATATTCGTTCCATCGGAATGGACCAAACGTTTCGCCACGTAATATCATCGAGGTACCCAGAGATACTCCTGACGTTTCATCGTGGATAACGAATCCACGTAAAAAAAAAAATGAAAAAACATTTTACAGTTTTTCATAACCGACTGGTGATTCGATTAAAAAAATTAACTACCTACAAAAAGAGAAATAAATAAAATGATTTAAAAAATGTTTGGCGAACGAAGCTTTTACGAAAAAAAAATAATAATAATAAAATGAAATAAAAAATAAAATAAAATAAAATAAAATAAAAAAATAACATAAAATAAAATAAAAAAATAAAATAAAATAAAATAAAATAAAAAAATAACATAAAATAAAATAAAATAAAAAAAAATAATAAAATAAAATAAAAAAATAAAAAACACGTTGATGGACGCGAAAAATGGAAATATCCAGGAACCAATGGGAATGAGTATAACGAGTCGGAACACTCGTATGAACGAGTACAGGTTCGAGGCATGTTAGTTACCAGTCATGCCTTCAGGTATCTCGTCAATTGACGAGAGAAGGGGGGGGGGGGGAAACGGTGTACCTTACAATCGGAGCTTCGATGGCCGTATAATTGAGTTTCACGTGGATCTGCAATGGTGATTATATGTTTGACCCTTCAACACCCTCCTCAATTTGTACTCGCTCCGCTTCCACCCCCCCCTGCCTTACTCTTTCTCTCTTGATGTTCATCAAAGCTTTAATTACACGAGTACTCGTTTTCTTCTCGTAACACGATGCAAGGATTACTTTTGATACGTCAAGTGTCAAAAACAACAAACAAAAGTCGAAAAAAAATTAATAAAAAAAATGAGGGGTGAATACAAATTTTAAAAATTGAAAAGAAAAATGGGGAGTTAATAAAAATGAAAAATAATTGAAAACGAAAAAGAAAAAATTAAGGGTAAATAAATATAAAAAATAATTTGAAACGAAAAATTAAAATGAGGGGTAAATAAAAATAAAAAATAATTGAAAACGAAAAATAAAAATGAGGGGTAAATAAAAATAAAAAATAATTGAAAACGGAAACCTTAAAATGAGCCGTAAATAAAATTGATAGAGAAGTAAAAACGAAAAATAAAAAATGTAAGGTAAATGAAAATAAAAAATATGAGGTAAATAAAAAAAAATGGGGTAAATAAAAATAAAAAATACGGGGTAAATAAAAATTAACAATTAAGAGAATGAGGGGTAAATAAAAATGAAAATGATTATCGATTTTTAATTGTATTCGAACGAGCTACGATTGCATTGGACTAATTTTGTTTGTTTAAACAATTTCAGGCGCCATTTTCGAGCAAGGCACCGAGGAAGTCCAGTCTGCATTCAAATTCGCCCTGGCGAATCACAATCAGAACAACACGACGAGACGATTCGATCTCTTGGCTTACGCTGACGTGATCAATACCGCTGACGCCTTCAAGTTGTCTCGTCTCAGTGAGTAAACGCTTTTAAAAAAGTCAAAAAAGAAACAGGAATATTTACAATATCGAAAAACAATAATTTCAAAAAATTCGAAACGGTACGATTTTACAAAAATAAAAAAAAAACAACAATTTAAGAAAAGATAAGAAAATATATAGACTTTTTTTTAATAAGGAAATATATTATTTTTAATAACAAAAAACATATTATTTTTAATCATAAAAAAACATATGATTTTTCAAAATAGAAAAAACAATCTTTTTTACGCTTTTTCGTAAGAGCAAAAGAAAAAGAAATTTCTTTGATTTTCATCATCGTTCCTCAAGAGCAAAAAAAAATATCGAATCATTCCCAGAATTTTGCTTATCAAGCTCCATTGTCTCGAAACGAGTACCAGAGAGTAGGAAAAGAAATGAAAGAAGAAAAAAAAAAAGATAAACAATTTCCGTCTCGCGCGAATATCATTGAAGACCTGTCGAAAGCACAGTCTGTTGGCTGTCCGGAGTTTCCTGTTTCGCGAAGTTCCGACGTTTCCGTTCGTCCCATTTCTCGTACGATTTTCTTTGTCCTGAAGAGGACCTAATTTTCGTTCGTTGAAAGCTTGCAGGTGAATGACGTTTGAAAAAGCCAGAAAAAGCTTTCAAATCCTTGAAGGTCAAATTTTCAAAGAATTTTCATTAAAAAAATCGATATTTCAAAAACTATAGGAATTTTCAAAAAATCCTTCAGGAGTTGTTGCGTGACGTCAAAAAAGAGGTTATAAAAAAAATATCAGGTCGTTGGGATGGTTTGTTTTGGTTTAGGTAGGTGAATGACGTTTGAAAAAGCCAAAAAAAGCTTTCAAATCCTTGAAGGTCAAATTTTCAAAGAATTTTCATTAAAAAAATTCGATATTTCAAAAACTATAAGAATTTTCAAAAAATCCTTAAGGGGTTATTGCGTGACGTCAAAAAGGAGGTTATCAAAAAAATATCAGGTCGTTGGGATGGTTTGTTTGAGTTTAGGTTTGAGTTTAGAAAAATCGATATTTCAAAAACTATATCTATTTTTCAAAAAATCCTTAATTGGTTATTGCGTGAGGTCAAAAAAGAGGTTATAAAAAAATAATCAGATCGATGGGATGGTTTGTTTGGGTTTACGATTTTTGAAACTGCTTTACGAAAATTTAAAGACGATTGCATCAAAAGCCAAGAGAAAGCTGGTTTTTCGAATCGTTGGAGCTTCCCGATTATTTATTACATCATGCTCGGCATTATTGCTGTTTTCCACACCGCAGAGAGAGAGAAATGGAAGCTTCTGTAGGCGGCGGATGTACCGTGGATTTGGGCAAGCTCCAAGTGGCGACGGGAACGCGATAACTGCGGGAGGTACCTTGAGCATTATAGCAGTTAGCAAAACAGCACTAATTGTATTAATTCTCGGCGGTTTGCTGAGAGCGCCTGAAAAGCGAAACAGTCACAACGCCGGCCAGGGCTTAGGTCGAGTAATCCTTTGCTTTTCCGGTTTTCACGACCGAAATAACGAGGCTGAAACAAAAATGGATTATCGAGCATCGATCCTAAAAAAACTCGACGAGATTCCGATGACCTTGAGCTTTTTAGTGACCTTGAGACATTTCGAACGACCTTGAGAGTTTTTCCAGCGACCTGGAGGTTTTTCAATGACTTTGAGCTTTTGGAGTGACCTTGAGCTTTTTTCTTACGACCTTGGGCGTTTCTGAGTGACCTCGAGCTTTTTAAAAAGCGTTGAACTTTTTTAATGACCTTGAGCATTTTTTTTGTGACCCCAAGCTTTTTAAACGATATTGAACTTTTGGAATGACCTTGAGCATTTTTTTTATGACCCTAAGCTTTTTAAACGACGTTGAACTTTTGGAATGACCTTGAGCATTTTTTTTGTGACCCCAAGCTTATTAAACGACATTGAACTTTTGGAATGGCATTGGACTTTTTGGGTGACCTTGAGAATTTTGTGTGCCCTTGAGCTTTTCGGAGTGACCTTGAGCTTCCATTGAATTCCAATCGAACGATTCGAAGCCTTGGATCATCCGTTGCCAAACGGTATCCAAACGATGTCTTTGAGGATACCCAATTGAACGGGAAATCCCTCAAAGAGCCGGGGAAGTCACGATGACCTTGAACATTGCCGAGTGACCTTGAGCTTTCGGCTCTTTCATCTCCTATGTTTACGTCGAATCCTGCGGATGTCTGAACGTTATTAAACGATGCCCGAAGGAAGGTTTTCGAGTATAACGGTTCTCGAAACGTCTAGGCTACCCGTCATTGGTAGGAGGCTCATAATAAATCATCTCGGCAGAGATACGAGGCGGACTGGATGTTTACAGGAAGTACACCGTATAACCCCGAGGATCTTAGCGGAACATAATAGCCATCTATCACCTTTCGGTGCATTTTCGTATAATATCCTCGTAGTATTCTCGCCGAAACGTGTACCTGTGGCCGAGGGAGCTTCAGAAAAGGGCAAGTAGGGAAACGGTGGAAGAGGGCAGGGGGGAAAGAAGGGTCGAACGAATCCTGTTGGAGTAGATTCAGAAGAGAGCGAGACGGTTGCCAACCAGGGGTGGCATAAATCTGGTGAAGGCTCCCTGGAGTATTTCTCTTCTTGCTATACCCCGAAGGTACCAACTCCACCATCCAGCATCGAAAAGAGAGAGAAGATTGTCCGGAAGAGCGGAGAGTAGCGAGGGTGAAAGGAAAAATTGGAAGAGCCAAGGCGGTTCTCCAAGCTTGAGGAGGTTCAGGAATGAGGCTACCCAAAGCTACCTTACCTCAACCTCCATCCTCATTCCCGACCACATTCGCTGCGGAAGCATACCCAAGATGAATCTTGAGGGTTCACATCCCACGGGTTTATCCGTTGCCCGAAGGTGTGCGACTAGAAATGAGGGTAGAGGGGGGGGCGAGGAGGCTTGAGGAAGAGACGTGGACCGATCGCGCACTTCCGGAAAGCCATTGACTACGGCTTGCGCTGGATCCTTACCACCCCAACAGCCTACCTGTATCCCGCAGGCAATTACGGATCGACTACGTGCTACCGTATATCGAACGGGCATCATTGATCCCCCCTAGATATTCGTGGATATACCTAGAACCCAGACCTGGAAACTCTGGTACACCCAATATTAGAGGGCATTGAACCGGTCCTTTCCTACATGGCTTGGTAGGGGGCCGATTAAGTCCTCTAGCTTCTCGGCTGGTTTTTTTGGCTTTGTCAATAATTTTTTACGGGCGAACTAGCGAAATAATCAATCTTATTTTTTTTGCATGTTCTTTGGTAATATTTAAATAAGCTTTGTGAATTTTTTGAAGTCAAAATGTGGAATAGAATGGAAGATATAGTGGCCGACAGGCCGATTGTAACAGAGATCCTTGACGGTGACCAAGATTACGGCTGTTTTTGTTATCTGAAATCAAAAATCCAAACGGCATTTTAATCTTCATATTTAAGAGTAGCTATTGAACTAGAGTGGATTCGAAATTACAAAAATTGACCTTTTTAGACAGTTTTGAGGATTACATTCTGGTTTTTACTCAGTCTTTATTAAGTTTGACGCTCGTAGAAAAAAAACTATCGAAGCAATCATGATAATCCTAGTTCAATCGCTGGCTCATGATATATTAAAGATGCTCTACAAATTTGAACAAGATCGGTGCAGTAGTTTTTAAAATATCGTGGCCGACGTTTCGAAAAATGGTGTTTCGAGAAAAACGCGTTTGAAAGTTCGCGCATGTGATTTCTACTAACCGATGTTAGTTTCCTGATTTCCTCTAGGGTAAGAAAAGACAAACCCGGTATTGGATGGTCCTTGATGGTCGATTACAGAATCTTCCGTCCTTTTGAACAACCGAGTGCAAATGATCCGATAATCATCATTTGAGGAAACCCAATGTTAGCTCTACGTGGCTTCTAGGTTGCGCAGCGAAAAAAATTCAAAACCCCAGCAAGCTGCGTCATAAATCTCATACTAGGTTAATAACGTTCGAATCGTTCCACTCTCGAGACCCAGGGATTCGCATAAATTTCCACATTCCCGAGAATACCTTATTTCCTCAGGATCATTTCTCAGCGCGTACCCCGTGGGTACCACACAACCGTTCACCCCAGGAGCTTGGAAGCTCTTCGGAGAACTTTGCACCAGCGTTATTATTGTAAACGAAACTGTTGGGTTGTGTCACGCAGCCGTTATCAGCTAGATGTAAAGGTGGGGGGGAATTGGGAAATGAACGTCATCACGAGGAATCCTCCTCAGCGCAGTGGAAAACCCTCAGCGTTGTAGGAAAAAGGCCGGGACGTTTATAGGACTAGCGAAGAAGTTTGGAATTAGATTGGCTCGCGCGACGATGCTTCGTGACGAGAGGACGAACTCGGAGGTGGAATTCTGGTTGAAATGAAGGAATCGGGCTGAAGGGGGGCAAAGTCGGGTAGCTGACGAAAGTGCTCCGAGACAGTATGCCAGCTTGAAAGTCCTCTATCTCTTTGCCATGTTTAAAACTTTCGCCTCGTCACCCCACTTCTCTCGAGCTTTTTCTCTCCCGACCGGAAACCATCCCCTATTCCCTCAACCCGACGTTCCCAGTTGGATTGTCTATACGTAGGCGCAGCTTCCAGTCGAGAACACAAGCTAGGGAGTACGATGACGACAAGACGCAGGATTGACTTCGAAGCTTCGAAAATCCGATAACTCGAAACTTTCAAGCCCTTCTCCCTTTTTCCTCCACCCTTAAAAAAGACAGTTACGGTACGAGTTGCACCGGATCCTGGGTGGATGACTGTGTTTTCGTAACGCACGGTATTTCGTTTTCCTAGACTTTCCTGAGGTTTTGACGTGTTCCGGCACTGATAGAGTATACTGATCAGGCCCTGATCCGGCCGCCGTAAAATCGCCGGAAATGAAAAATCACCAGTCAAAAAATGCTCCGCTTGGTCCCGACGCGGAGTGACTGATACTTTTACCGAGGACTGTACCGCAACGTCCTTTCGCGGCAACGTGTCGTTTCATCCATCATGGTTAAACGCTGTAATGAGGCAGATAGCCGGTGTAAAAAGAGGACCAGGCTCTGCAAACTTTGCCCGGCCCTCTTTCAACTTTGGAGCTAAATGGTTTCGCAGGTTCTCTTCAGGGGGAAGAGAAATTCCAGTGGAGTTGGTTGAGAACACCCTAGTAAAGGATCAAAGTCCTTCTTTCGACACCGACACCACCCTGAGACATATTTCGCCTCACCAATGTCCACAATCGCTACGTGATCCTAATTGGGAAAAGCTTGAGTGGAGTTTCCGATATACCGGGTCTTTGGTTGACTTTGAGTTGGTACGGTCACCCTTTTCCGAAGGGGAAGACCTGACCACGATTTTTCTTGAAACTTTGCTAATTTCGTGCACGTAGGCATCGTCCGAAAGAGCTCTTAACTAATATTGATGATTGGAAAGGTTTTATCCTCAGGGGATGATTAATATTCATCGTTTTTAATAAAATGTAGCCTGCAGGCTTCCCACGGGAATTCCACGTCGCGGCTTCGACATCCTGCCTTTTCCGTCCGGCATACTAGGTCGAAGTTCAGCCATGCTGTAGATTAACGTACATTCCAATAAATTATTACTGTAGACCTGGACTAGCTGGTGAACGATGTACAAAGTGCTTGATGGCGTCTCTTTCGACCCACCTCAAGGATTTGTACATCAATGATTCCTAAAACGACGAGCCAATGTTTGAACTGCCATTGAAAAGGGATCCGGAGCTGTAGCTTTTACGTTTGCCCAATGTGGCCCACAAAAATACCCAACTACTCCCAATACCTTCCAGCAGAGGTGACCCCACCTCATTGGATGTACTTTCCAGCCTGGACAAGTCGATGAATCCGTTTGAATCGTCATTCCCGTTAATCAGCCGCCGGAAGTTAGCCATTGGTAATCGTCGGACCACAGAAACAGGAATTCCACTCAGTTGAGGTGTGTCTGAGGCACGGAGAATGACGAGAAACCCTCGTTCGTTAAACTTAAAATTGATCCTAGCCTTGGACGTGTAGAGACAAGCGAGGGGTCGGGACGTGTAAGTCCTTAATTACAGTTAGGTGGCTGCGGAAGTAGAAGCAGGAAGATGGAAGAGTTTGGGAGAAGGGCTGATAGGTCGAACACGTTCGACGTGTAGGGCTTTACCAAGAGGTGGGGAGAGGCGAGAGGTACACTCCGAGAGGGGTTTCGAATGAGCTCGTGTACGTATAGCGATGGATTGGAGCTTCCCAGCTTAAAGCTTTAGCCCTCATTCTTCCCTTATCCCTACACCCTTGGTACTAAGATATCGACGTTGAAAAGCCGCCAATGTCAACAGTCTCGATGATGACCTCCTACCCGTAATACTTCCCTCAACCACTTTTTCCGATACTTCATTACGAAAGCAGATGTCTTTCCGGGGTACCCCCAATACATCGACGACACTTTTAAGCCCGCGTCCGTTACGGATGGAAAAAATCGATGAGATTTTTTTTTCTTCGCACAATTCGGATCCCCAATACGTTCAGAACACGTGGGCAAAAGGATGTTTACTTTCGTAAAGTATTTTAGATATTACAGCCTGTTGAGTGAAACCGTTCGTCGTCTGGAAGAGGGATAGGTCGAGCTCTATTCGCGGTTTTTCGAAAAATCGCTTTTTCAGCTCATAGGATTTTTCAAACTGAATGAAAAATTAGTATTCATTTCTTATTTGGGTAAGAATCAAATGCCCCGAAGCCCACTTCTTAATGAATTTTTTTTACGCGAAAAAAAAATTGCCAAAGTTTGTGGATTTTTCATGCGTACGGTAGTTTTGCCTTGATGATCCCAACTAACTGATACATCGTAACTTCACTATTTTCACGCTCGAAAAAAGGCAACGGTTCACCTCGGTCTGTACGACAGGAGGTTTTTGCACATGGCTGAAAGGAAAAACAGTCCTTCGACCTCTTCATCATCCTCGAGCGAGGAAACGGTGGACTCGGTCACTCGTTTACTATCCCGGATGAGCTCGTGGCTCGACATACATCAACGTACACATCAAGCTTGGTCCGTATACCACTCGGGGCGGTAAGTCGACGAGGAGAGTTGGGTTTTTACACCTGGTCATTAGGAGCAGTACCGCAAATGTCTCCGCATGAATTCTAATGTCCTCTCCGGGGCTGTCGTCGGGAGCTTTGAAAAGCCCGTAACGCCGGTAATCCTGGCTAGTTTCTCCGCCACTCCAGGCTCTTCCACAGGATACCGATTATACTACCACCCCCTCAACCCCTCTACTTTCACACCCACCCCCAACCTGAATTTATGTGTTCCTGGCCAACGGGACAAATGGAGGACTCACTCCTCTTACCAACTCCTCGCTTCTCAACGCACACTTCCGGAAAACACTGAAATGTTTCGGCCCAGGAAAACCATTCTGTTTTCATACTTATGCTTGTAAACAAATTGCCACTACGACCTTTCGTAACATTGTTACGAAATGTTAAACCTCCTCGTGATTTCCGGCTAATTCGTGGTCAACAAAACTTTCAATGATTTATGGACTTTCTCACTGATTTTTCCAATCTTTTCGAAGCATTTTTTAATTATTTTCAATTTTTCAATGATATTTTCTTTTTATTTATTTTTGTGAATTTTTTCAAAGCTTTTTTCCATTTTTTAAATCTCTTCCCAGCTATTTTCAATTATTTTCAGATTTTCTAAGCAATTTCCTTTTTCTTCAATTATTCGAAGAAATTATCTATTTTTTCAAACTTTTCGAAGCAATTTCCATATTTTTTTATTTTTCGAAACTTTTCAAACCATTTTTCCACTTTTTCCGTCTTTCGAGACTTTTCGAGCTCGGTAACGTTCGGGGACTTCCCAATACGGATAGAAGTCCACAAATATTTGCACTCCTTCGATTTCACTTTTATGACTTGAAAAAAAAACTTTCTTTTTTTTATATTATTTTTTAATAGCACAACCGTTAAATTCCGGTCTGGGGAGGCTGAGCAAATAGTTTCCTTCCGATAATCGAAAAACCATTGATTCGTCGGAGATTTGTAACGGACGTTGAAACAAACAAAAAAATTGTAAAAAACACGAAAAAAAAAATAAACTTGATAAATCGTAGAAAAAGCTGGAACCGTTGAAAAATCGATAAAGCTAGGGAACAAGTGCGCGATGCGCGCGAGCGTCAGCCGGTTTATCTGGCGAGCTTGTGCTTGGTCACCTGTCGCAACTGGTCATTCGCACAATGCTTCACTCCTCGTTATATGTAATGCGATCGACGAAGCTCTCGGGAATAATTTTTTGTTTTTTTTGTTTTTATTTCTTTTTTTTGTGTTTTTTTTTGTTTTTTTACTGGCTCATCCATCGTTCCATAGCCCAAGGCTAATTCTTGTTAAACCACTCATCGATGGGTCGTGAAAAAATAATAAAAACATCAGCTCGGTCCACCTCCCCTTAACATCAGACCCCTTAATAACACGAAATCACGATACAATCTTCCAAGCAAGATAAAAGAAACATTTTTCTGATCCCTGAACTGAAAATTACACTCAAAAATGAAAAAGTGACATTAAGACTATGTCTTGAGGGTTTCCTCATTAGGAAAACCTCAAACAAGTCCTGAAAATCCTTATCAATACGATTCCCATCAGAATTGATGTTTTTCTGATCCCTGGGCTCAGAATTAACCTGAAAAGTAAAAAAGCCAAATTTCGAGGATATCTTGAGGGTTTCCTCATCAGAAAAGCCTCCAACAAGCCCTGGAAACCCTTATTAATACAATTCCCATCAAAATTGATATTTTCCTGACCCATGACGGTAAAATTAACCTCAAAAGTAAAAAAGCCAAATTCTGAGGATATCTTGAGGGTTTCTCCATCAGAAAGCCTCAAACAAGTCCTGAAAACCCTTATCGAAACAATTCTCATCAAAATTGACATTTTCCTGACCCCTGACCTCAGAATTAACCTCCAAAGTAAAAAAGCCAAATTCCGAGAATATCTTGAGGGTTTCCTCATCAGGAAATCCTCATAAAGACCTAATGCATAGATAAATCGTACACGGACCTGTCGAAAGTCCAGATTCGATTTCTACTTGGTTGATGTACTAATTCGATAGAATTCGATTTCTCAATACATTAGAGGACAGAAATTTCGATGAATTCGTAACTTTCGTTATTACCTCGCCGACAATTCCGTAATTTCAATATCCCTGGTATTCGACATTGAGGCGTTGGTAAGAACGAAATCCAAGGAAACGTATTCACTTTATTCCGCATTCTCAAATCGTGAGAAGCCTGGCAGAGTCAATTCCATGAGGGGTGGAAAAAGGGAGAGAAAAGTGGGGGTTGGCATCTCGTCTTTACCCTCAGGAAACCCACTTTCCAATTTCCCTCTGTGAGATCTCCCACGAGACAAGCGTTGCTTGTCAAGAGTCGCAACATGATTGGAAACTTAAGCGCGGAGGCAAAGAAAGTTCGAAGTGTACGAAAATCTTTCAGCCGAGATTTCATGGTACCTCAATACCCTACTCTCTCTCTCTATCTCTCTTTCTCTTTCTCTTCCGCGTTCCATTTCGACTCCTAGACTCAAGCTCAGGCCATGCTGTTATTTCGGGTTCTAGTACTTGCTCTTGTGTTTTGTTTACGCAACCGCCAAGAGCCAACTCATTGAAATGACAAGAATCACTTGAAGAGACACTCCTCCGACGAGGGGCAGTCTCGACGCTCGTCTCTTCGAGAATCTTCAACCAGTTTCGCCACGCAAGCTCTTCACTCTTCCATCTCTCTTTCTTCTTCCACCATCGACGTTGCGAGACCAAAAAAAATATCCTAGACCATTCGATTGTTGGGTCAATTTTTTTTATTTTTCCAGCATCTGCATTTTTTCGACCAACTTTTCCCAAAAAGGATTTCCTTATTCGAAAACGTCTGTTCTTGTAGTAAGAATTCTTCAAAAATTCATTCGTGGAATTTTGAGGGCTCGTTTTGGATCTTTTTGGCGCTTTGGGGACTCAATTGAGGTTTTTACAGCTCTTTGAGAACTGATTTGAGGTTTGAATACCCTCAGAGCGTATTTGAGGCCCTCAAGGGCTTTTTTGAGGACTTTGAGGCCCTCAAGAGCTTGTTTGAGGAGTTTGAGGCCCTCAAGAGCTTGTTTGAGAAGTTTGAGGCCCTCAAGAGCTTGTTTGAGGACTCTGAGGCCCTCAAGAGCTTGTTTGGGGACATTGAGGCGCTTAAGAGCTTGTTTGAGGAGTTTGAGGCCCTCAAGAGCTTGTTTGAGAAGTTTAAGGCCCTCAAGAGCTTG
Source organism: Ophioninae sp. B BG-2022a (assembly GCA_030522765.1). Classification (NCBI taxonomy): domain Eukaryota; kingdom Metazoa; phylum Arthropoda; class Insecta; order Hymenoptera; family Ichneumonidae; species Ophioninae sp. B BG-2022a. Next base: position 17,611 of record JAPYZJ010001574.1, read on the forward strand.
TTTGAGGACTTTGAGGCCCTCAAGGACAATTCTTAACGACTTTGAGGCCCTCAAGGACATATTTGAGGACTTTGAGGCCCTCAATAGCTCATTTGAGGAGTTTGAGATCCTCAAGGACCTCAACCCAAACAAACCCAAACAAACCACAAGGAACTAGGAAAGAAAAAGCCCGATTTTTCATTTCGAAAAAAAAGCAAAGTTATTCGTACTACACCTCCATTTTTTTCAAGCTTCGCAGGGTGGTGCAAAAGAACGAAAATAAAAAAACAACAACAACAAAAATTGTACTTCCGAGCTGACGAGCACAACGGCTTCGCGTTTTCACGTTCGCGGTACTTTTTATGCATTTCGTTTTCGCCGGAGCTTTTTTTTTTTCTTTTTTTTTACATTTTTCTTTTTTGCTCGTCTCGTATTTCCCTCGAGTGAAAAGCTCGAATAAGGTACGCGTGATATACTCCCTGCCGAGGATTGGAATCATTTTTCATGGAAACGCAAAAAAAAAGGGCCCTCTCGGAATAAATCAATAAGAGTTCAGCCGAATATTAGGAGGGAAGAAATGAAAGAAAAAAGAAGAGGGGGGGTGGGATCCACCCTTGTAAAAATAATTGAAAAATCGACGGTGGCGCCATTAATTATACACGAATATAAAAGTTAATTTCGCGGTGTTTTTGATAACGATCGTCAACGGGGAAGCCCTTTTTGTTGATGGGTCCCCAAAGGGGAGGGGGGTGCAGAATTCAGATTTTTTTTTTTTTAGGGTGACGATCCGAGTAACTACGGGCAATCCACCCCACTTTCGTTCACCCTTGATTTCACTCCCTCTACGAGGAACGATACGCCAAGGGTGAAAAAACTTTTCGTCGTAAAATATCGCTACTCCGCGACTGGGGATGTTCGCCGTGGACTTTCTCTTGCGAATTCCACTTTGTGGTTTTTTTGACACATCGCTTTTTCATTCTCGACTCCTACGGCCCTCAGGCTCGAAGAGAGCACTTGATAGATTTTGGGTACAGCGTGTTATCAATTTTTGTATAATTAAAGTGGGATCCTCGGGTTGGTTGGGTTTGTTTGGGTTTATTTGGTTTGTGGTTTTATTTTCTGGGTTTTATTTTATTTTTTGGGTTTTTTTGGCTTTTATTTTTTGGGTCCGTTTGATTGTTGTTTTTTTTTGGTTTTTTTATTTTTGTTTTTTTTTGTTGCTTTGATTTGTGACTTTATTTCTTGGCTTTCTTTGATTTTTGGTTGTATTTTTTGTGTCTATTCGAATTGATTTAGATTTTTTAGGTCAGTTTGGGGTTGTTTGGCTTTTATTTTTGGATGTGTGTGATTTTTGGTTTTATTTTTCGGGTTTGTTTGATTTTTGTTTTTTTTTTTGGTTGGTTTGATTTGTGACTTTATTTCTTGGGTTTGTTTGATTTTTTGTTGTATTTTTTGGTTTCATTTGATTTTGGTTGTATTTTTTGTGTTTATTCGAATTGATTTGGATTTTTTAGGTTTGTCTGGGTTTGTTGGGATTGATTTCGATTTTTTAGGTTTGTTTGGGTTTGTTGAGATTGATTTCGATTTTTCAAATTTGTTTGGGTTTGTTGGGCTTGATTAAGACTTTTTTTTTATTTGTTTGGGTATTCTTTGCTTGGGACAGACAAACCCAAACAAACCCAAACAGAGATTCATAATCACAGGAAGTTCGTTCGTCCCGTTGTGCCGCGGGGATAAGAAATATGCAAAGTCCTCGGAGGGTTGGGGACGTCACGAGGGTTGGTGGTGGCGAAAGAAAAGGGTGCGAAGAAAAAGCGAGCACTCGACGTGGCAGCGGTGAACGAGAATGAAGAGCCAAAATTTAACCTTCGCCCGGGAGCCGCGAACGTCGCGAGTAAAAAACAACCCCCTAGCAGCCGTCTTTTCCAACTCGCTCGCTGCTGAGGGAACGATGCATCAACCCAAACTCCGACGTAAATTCCATTTTCAACTCGTTGGAACAATGTTTATCCGCGGCCCTCTCCCCGTCGATGAGAGCATTTACTCCGTGTCCCCCATGTTGGAGAATCGAAAAACACCGAGTTCCGTCCCCGAGAAAAAAATTTGCGCGAAATTAAGGGGGTTCTCGAACGCAAAATTTTTGTCGATTTTATTTATTTATTTTTTTTAAGCAGATCCATATTTCTTCTCAAGGTCATTTGTACATTTTTACTTTTTTTTATTTTAGTAAACCTTTTTTTTTTTATTTTAGTAAACTAAATTTTCTTTTAGTCTGAAGAAAATTTTTTTAAATTCAAAAAACCCAAAAGCCTCTGGAACGCAACATTTTTGTTGATTGAAAAATTTTTTTTTTCTTAAGTTGGGTCCATATTTCTTCTGAAGGTCATTTGTACGTTTTCGTAACGTAATTTTAGTTTGAGAAACGAATTAACTCTAAGAAACCCAAACAGACTAAAAGAGAATTTTTTAAAATTCAAAAAAACGCAAAACGCTCTGGAACCCCAAATTTTGATTGATTTTAATTATTTCTTTTTTTTTCAAGTCGGATCTGTATTTCTTCTCAGGGTCATTTGTACTTTTTTTAATGTAATTTTAGTTTGAGAAACGAATCAACCCTAAGAAACCCAAACAAACTAAAAGAAAGTTTTAAAAAATTCAAAAAACGCAAAACGCTCTGGAACCCAAAATTTTTGTTGATTTTAATTTTTTTTTTTTGAAGTCGGATCTATATTTCTTCTCGAGGTCATTTGTACGTTTTTTTTAAACGTAATTTTAGTTTGAAAAACGAATTAGCCGGAAGAAACCCAAACAGACTAAAAGAAAATTTAAAAAATCCAAAAAAGGTCAAAAAGGCAAAAAGACAAGGTATTTTAAAAATCCTTCATCTTGGATCGACACGACTGGATTTATCATGGACAAAGGAAAAAAATGATGAATTCCAGTGAGCAATCGATTACTCCCTTGTGGAGTCGGGCTGATGGACAAAGTAATTTCTTCGTCGATCCGTGTGTCGAGGAGGATCGTATAGTCGATAGGGAAGAGTAGATGGGGACGATTCTGGGAGAACGTGTGTGACCCAAGTGTCGATAATGGGGGTAGTAGTGAACGGTGAACAGGAGGAAGCGAGAGGGAACATCTGGGTGGTGATGAGGAGGAAGAGAGACGCGAGGTCCTGAGGGTACAATGTGCGAGAACGGCCCTTCCAATAGGATTAACCCTCGTCCGGTTAATCCTTTTATTGGGGTGGCAAATCCTGTGACAGGTCACGAGAGGGTGGGTTTCCAACCCTCCAAGCCCCTTCGACCTCGTCTGGGTGGCTCTTTCTCTCATCTACTCCGAACTCCCAACGTTCCTGATTCGCCATCGAATCCTTGGCACAGGGATTCCTTGGTCGTCGAAATTGCACGTGGTTAAATGGGAAATGTATTGCAATTCCTCTCTTTTCTTTTTACCCTTTGTCACCCTGACCTATCCTCACGACTGGGAAACGATCAAAAGCTTAGCCTCCCTAATCGAATTTGATTGTTCCTGATTTTCCGAAATTTCTCGTCACAGCCATGCGTGCCGATCACCCTCCTGATTAAAGGCTTCCCAATGCGCGAGTTCACTTTTTTTTATTTCATCTCTTCGACCGGCCAGAGTCTCATTCTCGGTTGACTGATCAATCAGAATCGAATTAAAGCTATCGATGATTCTCGTCCTACAAGCTATTGTTTGAACCTTCCAACTGGCCCTTAAGCAGTTAAACCATTGCCTCCATCGCCCAGTCAAATTTCATTAAATTCTGAAGAGTCGTTCAGGAATTACGTGGATTTTTAGTGTCCTGTTCTGTATTACCGACGGTGGGGAATCCGTTTCCTTTTAGCCTAGAATTTTGGTTGACTATAGAAGTCAAAGAATTTAATCGTCCGATAAAATTTCATTAAATTCTGAAGACTCGTTCAGGAATTACGTGGATTTTTAGTGTCCTGTTCTGCATTACCGACGATGGGGAATCCGTGTCCTTTTAGCCTAGAATTTTGGTTGACTATAGAAGTCAAAGCATTTAATCGTCCGATAAAATTTCATTAAATTCTGAAGACTCGTTTGGGAAATACATAGCTTCGTACTGTCCTGTTCTGCATTACCGACGATGGGGATTTCGTTTCCTTTCAGCTTGAATTTTGGATAATCATGGAAGTGGAAGAATTGAATCGTCCGATAAAATTTCATTGAATTCTGAAGAGCCGTTTAGCAATTACGAGGATTTGAACTGTCCTGTTCTGCTTTACCGGCTTTTAAGACGAACCATCCAACGCACATTGAAGGTCTCTCCGATACATTGCAAGGCTACAAAGGAGGTCAGGAGGCCCGGAGATCTCATCTATCCATGTGCGGATGTCTACTAGTTCGAAATTTCGCACGACGCGATATAATGGACCGGAGACTGGACACAGGAGGCTGTCAGACCTGATAGTATCTAAATTTGAGTCGTTTGTCTTGGTTGGTCCTAGTTGTCAGGAGCCATAATTAATCGTCGAGATGTTTGATCGTTCTCATTCATGACCAAACTAGGGAAGGTCTTGTGGGCTCTAGAAAACAACAAAACATTTTTACAAACGTTACAAAAAATTCCCAAAAAATAAATAAATTATTTTCTAATACAAGAGCTTCCACTGGTGAAAAAAAATTGAAATTGGACTCCACTGAACGAAAGCATTGGATCGAAAAATGGAATTTCTTGTTTCCTCATCCTATGAGGTCCTTCGTCTTGATGGCCTCAGGAAAATGTGGTCACGTGGGGTTATTAGGAAAGGAGTTTATCAAGGATGACGATAGTATCGAAATTTGGGTCGTTTATCTCTTCTTCGGTGTAGGGCGAAGCCTGTTGACACTGTTGGGCTACAGAGCTAATTAATGCTCAGCAAACCCTTTCTCCATGGGCTGCCTTAATTATGCTGCATCGTGATACTTGGACGAGAGGGATGGATGAGGGTTCAAGGGTATGGGGTGACGGGAATTAGTTATAGTACACACAGGAAGCTCGGACGTTGGTCCAGCACAAGCTACACGACGAAAATCATATCACTGAGCACACGTATACACAGCCCGATGTCCACCAACCTGGAGAATGACCATAAGGTTTTTAAGGTTGATTAATGAAGTTTCGTGAACCTCATCAACCCTACTCGTTCCCTCTCTTCTTGCCCTCATCCCTGATCTTCATCTGAAACACGTACGTCGACAAAATATCCTGACGCGAAAAGCTTTCAACCAGTCGAGTCTATCAATTCACCAATTCAAAGCTCCTTCATCGATCCGAACTAATCCTAGACCTCTTTTTGCTCTTCGTCGTTAGCTCGAACCCAAACCAGACCAGTGACGGTTACCAGCTTTGTTTGGACTCTTAACTAGCTTTGGACATCCAGTGCTCATCCGAATATCAAAATCAGGGTAATCTGGGGGGTGACCAGTCTTCTGAGGTTTTTCTTGTTGATGACGTTTTTCGTCTTTTGGGTCCAACGAGGATTCAATGATTTGTTTTTTTTTATTTTTACAAACGACAAAATTAGGATTCAAACAAAACCCAAACTGTGAGGGCCTCCAGTCATCAATGCAAGCCCAAACGACCTCAGTGGTCACTAATGAGTCTTCAATGAAACCTCAGTGAAACTCTGAGATTTCTCACTCTTCAATGGAAACCCAAACAACCTCAATGGTCCGAAATGAGTCTTCAATGCAAACCCAGACAAACTCTGAGGGTGCCAAGTCATCAACGCAAACCCAAACGACCTCAGAGGTTCTAAACGAGTCTTCAATGAAACCCCAGTCACTCTCTGAGGGTTTATTTGGGTTTGTTTGGGTTGCTGGTTCCGAATCTTCAAAACTTCTTTCTGAAGGACTTTTCCTCAAGTTCTTGATGAAAATAAAAATGCCTTTGGGGATTTGTTTCCGGCTGATCCAGACGAGGTTTCCGGTCGTTTATCGGAACTGTATCAGCTGGTTTTGGCGGTTCGACGTAAACGGGATTTGAGAAGGATACATCACGTCACTACCGGTCGATGACCTTCCACCGGTGTTTGGCCTTTTCTTTTCCAGTTTGACGAGAAACGGGACGGAACTTTGACAAATAACTCACTCTTGATTACACCGGGATACGTGGCGTGACGCTCCCCGGGGAGCTCGTTCGTACACCCGGAAACACGTGCACGCACACGTACACTTGTTGGAGTGCCTGCGTCGGTGACCAATGCTCGACGAACGAAAGCTTCCGAATCGACGTACGGTCAATTTGTCAAAAGATAACGCAATCGATACGAGCTCTGACGGAACGACCCCGGGGTATTGCGCCCAGATCAAACTCCTACCCTCGTCCCCAGGGATTAACCTTTAAACCGTTTATAGGTTTTACCTACTTCGGACGTCATTTCGTTACATTGTTGTTAAGATATTAAAGGAGGAAGGCTTTATTCCACCACTGAAAAAAATACATTTTATTTTCACCATTTTTTTTCATCCCCTTAGTGAGACTTTTTTCAACTGAATTAAATATATGTTATTCCCTACACGTGAAAGTTAATTCGAGTTTTTTTTTATTTAAAAAAAGAATCGATTTTATGGCTGAAAAAAATACATTTTATTTTCACCATTTTTTTTCATCCCCTTAATGGGACTTTTTTCGACTGAATTAAATATATGTTATTCCTCATAAGTGAAAGTTAATTTGAGTAATTTTTTATTTAAAGAAAGACTGGATTTTACGGCTGAAAAAAATACATTTTATTTTCACCATTTTTTTTCATACCCTTAATGGAAATTTTTTCGACTGAATTAAATATATGTTGTTCCCCATAGGTTTGAGTTGATGTGAGTAAATTACCATTTAAAAATTTACAATAGTTTTCAACCAAAACAAAATAATAAAAATTGATTTGTTTATTTTCCAAGATCTTCCGGCTTTTCGAAATAAATACAAAATTATTTAACTCTACAATTTTAATTACAAAATAAAATACCCCAATAAAGTAAAAAAATAAAACAAAAAACGCAAATTCAATTTAAAAAATACCAAATTTAATACAATATTCAATAAAAAAATCCACTCGAAAGCACTAAATTCAAAAATAAAATCCCTCCTCAAACAAAAACAATTTTCCTTCGACATAAAAAAAAAAACGTTGCATTCCTTAATTCTTTATCACGGATGAACCGGGTTGGAAAATTGAAGATTGAGTCGCGAGTGATTCACTAATGTGGTAAAAACAAGCACCGAGCGATATTTCGTCATATTTTTTCCTCCATCTTTCTTGGACGCCTGGAACGTTCTTCATCACCTCGAGCTTCTCCGCGCACCAAAAAGTGCTCGGGTATTTTTCACGAGGCAGGCGAGAAATAAATGCTCGTCCATTTGTAGGGGGAGGGGAGGAGAACAAAAAATAAAAAATTGTTGGTTGTCCTTGCAACCAACATTAAAATTTTTTATTTATTTTTTTGAACATTGAAGTTCATGCCCCCTTAAGATTATACTCGAAAAAAAGAGAGGGGAGGGGGTGTCGAGTTCCTGGGAATATTAAGGAACGAGCCATCCCGAAGAGTTACGCCCTTTTGAACGTCAGCAATTTGAATAGTGAATATGGAGGAATGAGGGCGAAAAAGCGAGGCAGGCGAAGGGTGAAAAAGAGTGCAAGTCACACACACACACCCCTAGACTCGTTTTCTTCGCCTCGGCCCCTCGACACCGTGAATTCCTTGGATTTTATTACGGAAGAAGGCAGAAAGACCCGCGGAAAAAGAATAATGGTCCCTTCGTGTCTTGACTCCGAGACGTTTCCCCCACAAACCACCCCCCCCTCCCCCTCCCTTTTTTTTCCTTTTCCAAACGTGAATGAAAAGTCTCCCCCTTAAGTGTGTATACACGAAGTGTGAAGTTGCACCGAGGTTGGAAAACCGTCCGAAAAAAGACCGTCAACCGGAAGTTGTGACGCGCAGAAATAACAGGCTTGGAAAACTCGAAGAAATGAAAAAAAAAGGGAGGAAGAAAAAGAAGGAAAAATATAAAACGAAAATTGTGGAGGTGTGAAAGCGAGTTCCCAGGATTATCGGATCTTGCACGAACACTGTGGCAAAACAAAGCTTTTCAAATTTTCGTGCAGCCTTCTATTTTTATTTTTTTTATATATTGAATAAAATAATATGTTAATTTTGGCAAATTTTTCTATTTAGATTTTACATTTCTATTTGTTTAAAAATAAAATTTATTAATTACAAAATGGATATGAAAAAATAATTATTAGAAATAGTATGTAGAATAATATGACGATATATTTTTATACCTTGAAGATAAATCCACTATTTGGTTCGCATTGAACTCTCCATTTCTAGGGAAAAATGTCGAAAAAATGTTTTAGAAAGGATTTCCGCATTTTCCTAGTCTAATTTTGCACTTTCGGCCAAAACTCGGGCATATTCGTAATCAGCAGAAAATTTCCGATTAAATAGACCCTTTGAAGAGTTTAAAATCGGAAAAAAATATTTTTCGACTTTTCCGGCCACTTTTCCAGAATCTTAAAAATTACGATATTTCAAAAGGTCGTAGGGTAAGCTTCTTATATGCTATGGAGATTCATAAGGTGAGTTTAGAAAAGGTTTTTGCCTGACTTAAATAATGGCGTTGGATTCATATCGATATCTCGGATAGTTTTCCCGGAAAGTCCAGTTGAAAAATGGGAAAAAAAGAGGCAAAGGGGTATGTATGGAAAAATTGGCAAAAATCGATGGTCCAACTTTGAAATTCTGCCAAAAATCGAAAAATCAT